>SJYQ01001898.1:7490-30718 GCA_006410935.1 Redunca redunca | reverse complement strand
GCCTCTTGAGAAATCTGTATGCAGGTCAGGAAGCAACAGTTAGAACTGGACATGGAACAACAGACTGGTTCCAAATAGGAAAAGGAGTACGTCAAGGCTGTATATTGTCACCCTGCTTATTTAACTTCTATGCAGAGTACATCATGAGAAACGCTGGGCTGGAAGAAGCACAAGATGGAATCAAGATTGCCAGGAGAAATACCAATAACCTCAGATATGCAGATGACACCACCCTTATGGCAGAAAGTGAACAGGAACTAAAAAGCCTCTTGATGAAAGTGAAAGAGGAGAATGAAAAATTTGGCTTAAAGCTCAACATTCAGAAAACGAAGATCATGGCATCTGGTCCCATCACTTCATGGGAAATAGATGGGGAAACAGTGGAAACAGTCTTAGACTTTATTTTTTTGAGCTCCAAAATCACTGCAGATGGTGACTGAAGCCATGAAATTAAAATTTGACACTTACTCGTTGGAAGGAAAGTTATGACCAATCTAGATAGCATATTCAAAAGCGGAGACATTACTTTACCAACAAAGGTCCGTCTAGTCAAGGCTATGGTTTTTCCTGTGGTCGTGTATGGATGTGAGAGTTGAACCATAAAGAAAGCTGAGCACTGAAGAATTGATGCTTCTGAACTGTGGTGTTGGAGAAGACTCTTGAGAGTCCCTTGGACTGCAAGGAGATCCAACCAGTCCATTCTAAAGGAGATCAGTCCTGTGTTCTTTGGAAGGACTGATGCTAAGGCTGAAACTCCAATACTTTGGCCACCTCATGCGAAGAGTTGACTCATTGGAAAAGATTCTGATGCTGGGAGGGATTGGGGGCAGGAGGAGAAGGGGATGACCAAGGATGAGATGGCTGGATGGCATCACCGACTTAATGGACATGAGTTTGAGTGAACTCCGGGAGTTGGTGATGGACAGGGAGGCCTGGCATGCTGTGATTCATAGGGTCACAAAGAGTCAGACATGACTGAGCGACTGAACTGACTAACTGATGTGGAGTCAGAGTCAATGTAGGTTGTACTTGGTAAAAGAATAGCTGTTAAAGAAGCATGGAGATGCTTTTTGAAAAGTGGCCATTAAATAGCTTTTGGTTTTTGTTTGTTTTCTGAATGAGAGGAATGACCATATCTTTATGCTGAAGTGAATAACCAGTACAACACTGAAGGGAAGAAAAGGATGTGACTGATAAAGCAGATTTCCTAGAGAGGCAGTGTGGAATCATATCCACTGCACCAGTGGATGGGGTTGCCTTTGATAAGAAAACTGTTTTCTACTAGAGATGAAGACAAAGACAAAAAAGGGATGAATGCAGATGTGGGTGGGCTTATGGGGAAAACGGAGAAAAAAGCCACTCTTGGTAGCTGCTCATCCCTACCTTAGAAACAAGGTCATCCCAAAGAGAGAAGCTTGAAAGCTTTGAAGAGTGGTGGAGGTTTGGTACTGCAGCTCGGGGAAATGGCAGAAGCACATGTAATAGGACTGCTGAGTAGCATTGCGGGAACAACTGAGATTAGTTTTAGTCCAGATTTATGGCCTCCCTTCTATACAGTTGTGATTTTTCTTTTTCCTCCAGCGAAGCAATGCTCAAGAAATGTTTGCAGCTGAGGAGGCACTGAGGGGATTGCCTGAAGGACACGAAGTCCATCCATCTCTCCAGATAGTTTGGTTTATTTCTCAGGATCAAGGTAAACCATCCAGACTAAATGGTTGAACTTTATTATTCTGGTCCCCCTTCTTCACTTTTCTAAATTGCATTTTGTTCTCAGGCCTCAGTTTCCTCGGAGGGACCCGATGACAGACAGGCATAGGCCAGTCTTTATTGTGAGCACTACAGGGGCTGTGGAGAAAGGGCAACCTCTGACCCATTCATGTTCCACTCATGAGGGCACAAAGAGTCATTTCCTCTAAGCCCAAATGCCAGGGAACAACTGGGTTTTATACCAGGTTATCTGGTATAAAGCTAGGCACAGTCCAGAGCCTGGTCTTCACTTTGGAATACTCGGGTTCACATGTAGAATTCATCATCTGTTAGCTGGTTGACCTTGAGCCTCTTAACTCCTCTGTGCCTCAGTTTCCTTGTCTGTAACATAACAAAATATTTATTCCTACTTCATAAGGCTACAGTGAGAGTTAAGTGAGACAGTCAATGTAAAAGCGCTTAGCACTGTGGCGAATCGTTAAAATCCTCAATGCTTATTAGCCAGCTTTGTTGCTGTTATTATTATTATCTTCCAAATGTTATTTTCAGGCTTTGTGTTTTGTCTTTATCCTCATTGTGACATGTATTTGTATGCATTCGTTTACCTCTGGTCTCCACTTAATTTTTTCCCCTTTTTTTCATTACCCATACTTCACTTATTTATTATCTGATATCTACCTCTCACAGTTTTGGAATGAGGTGGAACCTAAGAAAGTGAATTCAAGGAGGTCTTAACCCAGTCAACAACTGTAAAGACTATTCTGTCCATTTTTACCCCTGTTGTAGTATATATTTCAGAGATGAGAAAAAGGATTTAGAACTTTCTTATCCCACATTTGCATCCAGAAATGCAAGTTTCCTTGAAGTCCATTTTGCCTGATATTTACTTTTTTTTTTCAATCATTCTTGTTCAGTGCCTAAAGGGACTTCACCCTAATTCAATATCAGCTCAAATATTTCTTATTATAAATAAACAACATATAATTGTATTTGCAGAGGAGGGCAGCTTACTATAGTGATGGAAGTGGTTACAGTTTGGGGAAGGATGAGGGCTGGACTTAGTGACTATCTCTGCTTCTTACTAGCTCTTTTTGCCATTGGAACTCTGGCCTTGGTTCTTTCATCTGCTAAGTAAAGTTTACTGTTTTGATTTCATAGTGTGGTTGTGAGAAATAAAAAAGGCACACAGCAAAAATTAGTTAAGTCTGCATCTAGTACAAGAAGTGACAACATTCAAATACCCATTCAAACTTGTACCTGAAAAATCGGACCAAGAATTCAATAATTCTTAAATACGTTTGAAAGGCAACCTGAGCATATTTTCCTTATCAAACTTTAGCACTTGAAATACATATACTAACCCTTTAGGACTATTCAGTCAAAAGTCAAAAACTTTACTTAGTTTTAAAAATATTCAAGAAGTTTCATCTTGGTGTTAGTAGATCAACTTAGTCTATAACGTCATCAGGGAAACATGGAAAATATCCCAGATCCAATTCTTTGCTTTCAGCTAAATAAGTTATCTGTGAAACCCCTGATATACAAATGTATCTCTTGGCTGTTAATAGCTTCATTTTTGTTTCATTTTTCTTATTGTTCTCGTTGCTGTTTTTGTTGTTGCAAGGGCCAGTTAAGTACCACACATGAGAAGCAGCTTTTGTTTTATTTTCACTCAGGTTATGTGAGCATGGGATGGTTTATCCCAGGTGTTGGTATCAAAAGGATAGCAAAAGGGTTTAAGGCCAGTTCTTTAAAGAAATATGAGGACCCACCTCCCTGTCCCCCTTCCCTCTCTCAGGGCCAGAGTTGAAAACCAGAGGGCGTGTGTTGGCGGGCTACTCCCACCATCACCGACCATCCCCAAGAAAGCAGTGTCGGAAGCACAAAAAGAGCCCACGTACAATGGTTAGTCTTCAAAGGGGCTCATTTGTTATATTGCTCAGAGCCCCACCGAGTTGCTGCAAGGTTATAACCGCCACTAATTTCAAAGGGAGCTCTGAACTTGCATACGCTCCGCGAGGCTTGGCACAGGATGAGAAACAGCCTGAGTGGCTTGAAGCCATGTTCAGACATTTTTTAATGTTCGTCAATGTCTTTGGCACCATCACTTTCACATAGAAACCCACTTACCTCCTGCTGCAAAGTGTGAAATAAGGCCATTTTCAAGCCTGGGGATGGGATAGTCTGGAAATTGGGCTAAATCTTAAAACCACATGAAGACTGAAAATAGGATTCACAAGCTGGAGCTCAGCTCCCACTAACCCACTTCCAAGGTCAGGTCACCGTGACACCCTGCTCGGTTAGACACTGTCAGTGCCAACTTTGAAGCGTTAAGGCAGTAAACCATGGTTATCTCAGGAGCTACCAAACTAAAGGCCCTTCTCCAAGGATCCCAGGATCGCTGGTCTGCAGAATAGGAGAGAAGCATTATTTCAGTCAGCACTTTGTCAGGACCCAACTGGCACATCCCTGGGGAAACTCGAGTTAGGAACTGGCGTTTATTGCCACAGTGCTTAGCCTCAGGAGGTGCTGTAAGTGTCCCCTTGGTCCAGAAGGTTTGTAGGAGACAGATTCGGATCCATCAGAGGTCTTCCCCTGATCACCTGCACAGTGACCAGCTCTTACCCAGGTGTGTTTCTGTGGCTCCCTAGTCACCAAGGCAAGGAGAAAGAGATCCCTTAGGGACTCAGAAATGTCCTTGTACACTCCAGGAAACTCTGCGATAGGCAGTTCTCCAAGGAGTCTCTGGACGAGTCTCCATGAGCACCTTGTTGTTAGAAGGATAAAAGAAAAAAGGTGTCCTTTTGGTTCACTGTTCAGTGAATATTCATTGAGTCTTGGACAGTGGATTGGATGCTATCTTTGTAAGGAAGAGAAAGTTATTTGGAAGAAAAGGAGTTAAATAATGGGACATGAGATGTGGTTTTTAGAAATCCAGAGATGCCCTCGATAAGTTTAAAAATGCCACCTCTTCTCTAAAGTTCATAAGAAAGTATTGCTAGGCATTTATATACTCACATGCTCACTCTTTCATCACTCCTTTAACCGGTGCTTACTGAGTACCTTCTCCATGTAGATACAGTTCCACTTGTTGGGATCGGCAGGGGACAAAGAGATGAAAGTCCCCTCGGCTGGTGTCCAGGCGGCAAACACATGCTGTTTGTTCAGTCACTAAGTCGTGTCTGACTCTGCCACCCTATAGACTGCAGCCAACCAGGCTTCCCTAGGATAACAAAATAAGTAAGAAAACTTTTAAGTTCATGTTCTTCACACAGTGAAAGCTGTTCACTTACACGTAAGATCTGTGGCCTTAAATGAAACCTAAAAGTAATGTTTTTTGACAAAAAAAAAAAAAAAAAAATTCTGTGTTTCTTTCTCTCCTCAAGAGGTTTGTGAGTAGATGTAGCCATATATAGACAGATGAGGCACCACAAGTACTTTCTAGAAATGTATCAAGTCATATCTATCCACAGTGGCATCCCTAAATGTCCCCATCATCAGTGTAAACACCTTTGAGTAATCTGTCTTCACTTACTGCTCTCCTTAAATACTCATGCAAAATGCCAGCAGGCTGTCTCCCTTCTTTCTGTTGCATCTTCTTATCACTAAAAGGAGACAGCCACCTCCACCCCTAAAACACAATATACTTGTATATTTTTCCCTCTCCTCCTCCTTCCCTTTATCTCTTCTTTTCTTCCTATAGGACCTATGTTATGCCAGACCTGGTACATTCCCATAGGCCTCATCTTAACCACACTAAAAAAAAAAGAAAAAAAAAAAAAACACTAAATCTTAATATGGTTGCTTTTAGAAACACTGAAAAGAACTACATAGAATGGAAAGACGTGAAAGTCAGATTTCTCATAGAATATGTGAATAATGCCACTGCCAATGGCAACACCTTCCACCTACTGTACCTAAGAGTTTACAAGTCTTGTATGGCTTCCCTGGTGGCTCAGAGGTTAAAGTGTCCCCCTCCAATGCGGGAGACCTGGGTTCGATCCCTGGGTTGGGAAGATCCCTTGGAGAAGGAAATGGCAATCCACTCCAGTATTCTTGCCTGGAGAATCCCATGGACAGAGAAGCCTAGTAGGTTACAGTCCATGGGGTCCCAAAGAGTCGGACACGATTGAGTGACTTCACCTTCACCTTTTAAAGATATGTCATTGTTATTGTTTAGTGTCTTAAGTCATGTCCAACTCCAACTCTGCAACCCCATGGACTGTAGCCCGCTAGATTCCTATGTCCATGGGATTTTCCAATCAAGAATACTGGCGTGGGTTTGCTTTTTCTTCTCCAGGGTATCTCCCCAACCCAGGGATTGAACCCACATCTTCTACTTGACAAGCAGATTCTTTACCACTGAGCCACCTGGCAAGCCCATAACATATCATACAGCCCTCTAAACCTTTGCTTCTCAAAGTGTGGTCCCCAGAGCAGGAGCATCAGCATCTCCCAGAAGTTGCTAGAAATGTAAAATCCCATGCTCTGCCCCCAACCTTCTGGACCAGACTCTGCATTTTAACTAGACCCTCTGGTGTATTTTATACACATGAAAGTTTGAGGATCTCTACTCTAAATAGTCCCTATGAGGAAATAGAA
The DNA here is from genome assembly GCA_006410935.1 of Redunca redunca. Classification (NCBI taxonomy): domain Eukaryota; kingdom Metazoa; phylum Chordata; class Mammalia; order Artiodactyla; family Bovidae; genus Redunca; species Redunca redunca. Next base: position 24,409 of record SJYQ01001898.1, on the reverse strand, counting down.
AATCTCATTGCCTGTTTTACAGGTAACAAAACAAAACAACAATAGGGGTTAGAGATGTTTGACTAGTGAGTAGGTAACCAAATGTTGCAAGCAAGAGAGTTCCAGAAAAATATCTATTTCTGCTTTATTGACTATGCCAAAGCCTTTAACTGTGTGGATCACAATAAACTGTGGAAAACTCTTCAAGAGATGGGAATACCAGACCACCTAACCTGCCTCTTGAGAAACCTGTATGCAGTGGAAGCAACAGTGAGAATTGGACATGGAACAACAGACTGGTTCCAAATAGGAAAAGGAATACATCAAGGCTGTATATTGTCACCCTGCTTATTTAACTTATATGCAGAAACGCTGGGCTGGATGAAGCACAAGCTGGAATCAAGATTGCCAGGAGAAATATCAGTAACCTCAGATATGCAGATGACACCACCCTTATGGCAGAAAGTGAAGAGGAACTAAAGAGCCTCTTCATGAAAGTGAAAGAGGAGAGTGAAAAAGTTGGCTTAAAGCTCAACATTCAGAAAACTAAGATCCGGTCCCATCACTTCATGGCAAATAGATGGGGAAACAGTGGAAACAATGGGTGACTTTATTTTTGGGGGCTCCAAAATCACTGCAGATGGTGATTGCAGCCATGAAATTAAAAGACACTTACTCGTTGGAAGGAAAGTTATGACCAATCTAGATAGCATATTCAAATACTTTGCCAACAAAGGTCCGTCTAGTCAAGGCTATGGTTTTTCCAGTAGTCATGTATGGATGTGAGAGTTGGACTATAAAGAAATCTGAGCACCAAAGAATTGATGCTTTTGAACTGTGGTGTTGGAGAAGACTCTTGAGAGTCCCTTGGACTGCAAGGAGATCCAACCAGTCCATCCTAAAAGAGATCAGTCCTGTGTGTTCATTGGAAGGCCTGATGCTGAAGCTGAAATTCCAATACTTGGGCCACCTGATGAGAAGAACTGACTCATTTGAAAAGACCTTGATGCTGGGAAAGATTGAGGGCAGGAGGAGAAGGGGACGACAGAGGATGATATGGTTGGATGACATCACCGACTCAGTGGACATGAGTTTGGGTGGACTCCGGGAGTTGGTGATGGACAGGGAGGCCTGGTGTGCTGCTGTTCATGGAGTCACAAAGAGTCGGACATGACGGAGCAACTGAACTGAACTGAACCAAGTGTGGAGTCAAGGACCACTATTCTTTCCATTACACTGCATCCCCTGTTTGAAGGATCTATTGCATACCTCTATTTGGATTTGCCATCACCCAGCTCTGCATTTCATAGAAGGATCTGCACAATAATTATAGCCTAATGGTGGCAAGTAGGCCAATGCTAATCTGCTTCTTGATGATATATTCCTCATGTAGGATGGTCTTGCTGCTTCTGATCTGAGAGTTCTAAGGTTAATGACAAGAAAAAATTTCATATTTAGAAATTTCTCTAGTTTTCTCCAGTTCCTCACCAAAGAAAAACATGTTCACTGGATAACAATTTTTGAGGTTTCTGATGTCAATTTCCTTTTCCCAGCTGGCTCTTGAGTATTTTATCTGATCATCTTGGAAGAAAGGGGAAAGACACCCATCACATAGCAAGCACTTCCTGGGTACACAGCTCAGTGTTCTTTATGTGTTATTTCAGAATTCTCAGAGAGACCCATGGGTTGACTCAGTTGCCCTATTTTACAGAGGCAGAAGGTGAGACTCAAAGGTGACGCCCATGGCAATCCTGGGCATCAAGCCCGATTCTGTCCTACCATCCTGGCCTCTTCCTAGAAGGAAGTCTTGTGTGAATGAGCATGGAAGGCGACCCAAGGTGGGGGCAGGCTCTCATTGTGTGTTCAGTCGCTCAGTCGTGTCCGACTCTCTGTGACCCCATGGGCTGTAGCCGCCAGGCTCCTCCGTCCCTGGGATTCTCCAGGCAAGAACACTGGAGTGGGTCGCCATGTCCTTCTCCAATGCAGGAAAGTGAAAAGTGAAAGTGATGTCACTCAGTCATGTCTGACTTTCTGTGACCCCACGGACTGTAGCCTCCAGGCTCCTCCGTCCATGGGATTCTCCAGGCAAGAACACTGGAGTGGGGTGCCATTGACTTCTCCACAGGCTCTCATCACCTTCTGTCTTTGGTCACCGTGGATGAAACGGCAGGTACCCGTTTCCTAAATGAGAAAAGCAGGTTCTAATTTTCCCCTGCTTTTAAGGGTGGAGTTAAGTAACTGGAATGAAATCAAAACAGAGAAGAACCCACTAGAGGGATGCAAGCTAAATATGCAAAACTTCCCCAAAAGAACTCAAAAGCCAGCACAATAGTGTTGCTAGGGTTATATACTTGAAAACATCCTTATCAACACCATACAAGTTGGCTAAAATCCAGACATATGATCTAAGCAAGTCCCTCTATATGAGTCAGTTTTAAATTCCTCACGCTTAACAGGGAAGTGGGAAAATGTCACCATATTCTTTAAGAAAAGAATGAGTAGATTTCTCAAACTGGTGGGGCTGAGAAAGGCATCTTCCTGGCTCTCAAACAGACAAATGCCCCCCAACAGGAGTCCTCTCCACTCTGTCCCAGCTCAGACACACTAGACTGAAATGCCCTCATCTATTACTCTCTGAGAATCTGCAGACATCTGCATGGAGGTATCTCTACTGGTCTTAAAAAATTCAATCGGATATTATAACTCCTCGGATTTTAGTGTACACTACAAATGTTTAACTGGCTTGGCATTAAGGATGTAAACTTTCCAATCTTTTCCTAGAACCATGACACTACAAAAGGGACTATCGTAATTAGGAATAAAACTGTGCTGTCTCCATTAACCAGTAATGCACTCTCTAAACCCAGGGAGGCTCTACTTGTATTCCAAGAAAAGTCAGGAAAATGGTGCCACGAGAGCCCAATAAAGACATGGGGTCAGCTTGTGCTTGCTGGAATTGTCTAGGGTTATGTGAAATGACTTTAAAAAGCAAGGAAGAGCAAATGCTTCTAGCAGAAGAGATCTGAGTAGAGGAAAAATGCTGAAGAATCATGTTAAGCTCAATCTTGTTTAAAGTTTCATCAGATGATTTCAGTCTCGATTGCCTAGATTCATTCAGCATCATTGCCTTGTGATGGAGCCGCCCTTATTAGCCAAGGATAGTACGGTAACTGGTTGGAGGCTGCTTCTTTCCTGGTTGTAGCATGTGACCAAAAGGCGGCTTTCTGAATTGCAGCTGGGAGTGATACATCCCAGGTGATGCAAAATAGCTAAGGAGTGTGTATAAAACCAGGCACAGGCTAGTCTCAAAGATGACTGCAGGCTTTCCTTTAGTTCTTTAATCTCCACATCCATTTCTGTCCTGTCAGAACCGTCTACTCTGGAGCCTCACTACAGCATCAGTTGCAGGAAGAGCCAAGTGTGTTACTAGCCTGTGCGTTTTGATGCCTAAAGAAATTTGGTCACTCACGTCACCAGCCAAGCATGTTCTAAGGGTTTCAGCTGTGAGGCAGTCCCATACATGGGAGGAAGACAAGCACATTCTCAAGGAATTTGATTTATGTTTTCTTCACAGATGCTTGTGATGTGTGTGCTTCCTGGAAAACCACCATGGATCGATTGCAGGTAGCAGGCTATCTAGCTGTTATTCTGTCTTTGAGCTGAAATTCTGATCACCCATGTTTCAAAAGCTAATTAAGCTATGGTGCAGTTGTAACAAAAGGACCCTGGACAGCATCTGGGCTCCAGTCCCTGCATCTAACCGGCTCTGCGGCTCTAGGCGAATGAGCTCTCCACTGGGACGCCCCTGCTTCGTCCTGCAATAGTAATCACTGTATTTATTAAATACTTTCTCTGAGGGGTTCCCTGGTGGCTCAGACGGTAAAGTGTCTGCCTACAATGTGGGAGGCCTGGGTTCAGTCCCTGGGCTGGGAAGATCTCCTGGAGAAGGAAATGGCAATCCACTCCAGTATTCTTGCTTGGAAAATCCCATGGATGGAGGAGCCTGGTAGGCTACAGTCCAGGGGTTTACAAAGAGTCGGACACGGCTGAGCAACTTTACTTTTCACTTTCTCTGAAGTAGGGGTTATGCCAAGTACTTTAACTGGGTGATCTCATTTAAACCTTGCAAACCCCCCAGGAGTAGGTTCTATGGTTACCTCCTTTTTGCACATGAGGAAACTGAAGCATGGAAAGCTGGATAGCTTGTCCAAGGAGACCCAAGTGACATATGAAAGTAGCAGAATTTGATCCAGTTTCCTGGGTCTGTGCTCTTAACCCCTCAGCTGCCTAATTTTCTCACAGCCTCACTGCCCCAGGCCAGGGAGGTGTTCTAGAAATTCCTGACTATATTTAGAGATGATTGGCTTAACTTATATAGCTCATGTATGCTCCTGTGTGTTGTTTACATTTTTACATTTTAAATGTTTCTTGATTTTTTAATTGAAATCCCCAACCTGAAATGTCTGAATGAGTTGTGGAAAGATCACTTCCTCTAGGATTATGAGTGATTTTCTGCCATTTATAAATTCTTCTTTTTATAAGTGAAGATAATAATGCCTGGCTTATTAGGTTGTTGTGAGGCTCCAAGCAAAATGGCTAGAGGTGGAAAGCGATGTATGAATAGAATTTGTTCACTAGTATATTTAAATACCAGCTCTTTGGGGAAAGACTTTCCTATATGATATATCTGCTGTGATATGAAACAATGTGCCCTCACACTTGTGAGATACTAAAGTGAGGGCCTTGATCATTACTTTGATTGTGGTTTTCAACTAAAAACAGAATTCTTTTTTTTTTAATTAAAAGTTTTTCAACTTTATTTGCATGCTTACTTTTAAAACTTTTTTATTCTAATATAGCTGATATACAGTGGTGTCTTAGTTTCAGGTGTAAAGCAAAGTGATTCAGTGTTATACATACAGACTATAAATTTTTTTCAGATTCCTTTCTATTATAAGTTATTATAACACTGAATAAAGTTCCCTGTACTATACAATAGGACCTTCTTGTTTATCTGGTTTTTGTATGGTAGTTTATCTCTGCTAATCTCAAGTTCCTATTTTATCCCTCCCCTGCTTTTTCATTTTCATGCATTGAAGAAGGAAATGGCAACCCACTCTAGTGTTCTTGCCTGGAGAATCCCAGGGATGGGGGAGCCTGGTGGGCTGCCGTCTATGGGGTCGCACAGAGTCGGCCACGACTGAAGCGACTTAGCAGCAGTAGCCTTTCCTCTTTTGGTTACCATAAGTTTTTATGACTGTGTGTCTGATCCTGTTTCATAAATAAGTCCATTTGTATCAGTGTCTTTAGAGTTCACATGTGAGTGATATTATATTTATCTTTCTGTATCTGACTTATTTCACTTTGTATGGCAATATCTTGGTCCCTCCATGTTGCTGCAAATGGCATTATTTTATTCCTTGAAAAAGAAATCTTAAATGTATTCTTATTTACCTTAGTACCATAAATTGATGTAGCAGAAAGAACAGTTTAATGGTGATAGTGAAGCAAAGAGAACATCTACTGAGTACCTAAATTTGTTGTAGGCGTTATCTCAGTGACTTTCCATCATTGCTCTATTGAGAAAGATGTGAGAAAACTGGAATACAAAGATGTTAGGTAGCTACCATGGGACACATGGCTTTTTGTTAAGAATGAGGATTGAAATAGAAGTTTAATCTGTCTCCAGATACCAGGATTTTCACTGTGTCATGCTGAAAGTGAATTCTCTGTAAACTTTCTGAGGCTAAGTCACTCCAGTTGTGTCCAACTCTTTGTGACCCCATAGACTGCAGCCCACCAGGCTCCTCTGTCCATGGGATTTGCCAGGCAAGAATAATGGAGTGGGTTGCCATGCCCTCCTCCAGGGGATCTTCGTGGCACAGGGATCGTACCCATGTATCTTGCGTCTCCTGCATTGGTAGGCGGGTTCTTTACCACTAGTGCCAATAGATTTTTTTTTTTTAATTTATGTATATACTGTTCGCTTATCAGTATATTAAAGTACCCATCTTAGTAGTCAACATTTTCATAATAAATTTCTGCTGATCCATTTATCATAAATCCAATAATCATAAAAGTACACATTGGAAAAGACCTTAAAATTATGAAGTTCAACTTCTAATCCATTGCTTTTCCAGTTTCTACTTGAATACTTCCTACCATGTGGAACTCACTGTTTCCAATGGCAAACACTTTCATTTTTGAATGCTTAGGAAGTATTGCCACTAGGCCATCCCCTCAGGCATCTCAAACTGAAGATGTTCATAACTTAATTCATAAAGTAGTTTCATAATTTTATTTATAGTTATTGGGGATCTGAGCTTACCATAGGAGAGTGGGCCCTAAGGGAGCTTTATCCCATCAATACTTAACTAGAGTTTACATTTTAAACATCCATTCATTTTTTCATTACTAAAGCCAAAGAAAAAGGTCAGTAAAAATTGTTACCTTGTCTCCTTGGGATTTTCCAGGATCATCTTGTCAGAGTTTAGTACCTCATTTGGGTAGAAGACAGTTCTATCAGTCAAAGTTTCCAGCAAGAAGCTAGTTGATGATACCTTCAGATGGAACCTGGGATGTGTTAATGAAGGGACCCTTACAAAGGTATGGGCAGGGCTCAGGGGAATCAACAGAGTCTAATGAAGCATCCTGGTCAGCAATAGTAGAGGACCATTAGTACATGTAGACGTGAGAGAGTGAGAGGAAGGAGCAGACCCTTGAACCCCGGAAAGTAGCCGTAAAAGATGACCCCTCCCATTACTCACCCCTGAACCAAACCAAAGTGACCTGAGGTGGAGGCAGGCCGGCCATCAGAAATTCAACAGGGGAATAGACTCCCTGACCTCACTATCCCTCACCTCCAGAGTTCCTACTGGTATCAGTTGGAAGGCAGAAGACAAATGAGCTTACTAATACAGTCTTTGGGGCACAGAGAAAGGCACAGAAGAGTAGAGAGTGGATCTGGAGGCAGATGGAGAAGTCCAGCACAATATTTCATGCAACACCATGTGTTCCTGAGCCTTGTTTTTCCTTCTTACCCTCCTCTTGCCAGCATACCTTCCCTGGTGGCTCAGATGGTAAAAAATCTGCCTGAAACACAAGAGACCTTGGTTCGATCCCTGGGTCGGGAAGATCCCCTGGAGAAGGAAATGGCAACCCACTCCAGTATTCTTGCCTGGAGAATCCCATGGACAGAAGAGCCTGGTGGTCACAGGGAGGGTTCCGCCAGTCTATGGGGTCGTAAAAAGTCAGACACAACTGAGCGACTAACACTTTTTCCCCTTGCCACTTATTGCCACCATGTTCTCTCATTTCCGTCTCCTAAATCAGCAACACGAAGGACAACTAGTTTCAAAGTAGTCTAAGATCATGGAGTGAAATAATAATGCTATAACTCTACTAGATTTTACCATGAGAAAAAATTAGAGTTTCTCTCTTAGATGGCACCAATTAATTCTAAAAGAAATTGTGTGACCTTTCTTCTATATTTTTGTGTCATAATTAGAAGACCAAGCCTGCTAAGAAATACATATAAATACATACACATACACACATACTCAGAGGCTATTTAATCTTCACATAGCAAATGAACTTTTTTTCCTCTGATTTCCTTCTAAGATTTTAATTGTTCTTTGTTAAAGCTTTTATTAAGCTTTAAACACTGGTAATGCAAGGCCTAAGCTCTGAATTACTAGTCTAATTGCTTTCTCCCTAACTCCAATATGTTCAAAGCTCTGCCTTTTGGGACTTACATCTTAACTAAAGTTTTCTGAGACTAAAGTTTTCTGAACAGAAGGTCTCAGAACCAGATCTTCCAATGGGATCTGCTTATGTCCTTGAAGATAAGAGGTCTGGTGAATTGAATTCATTTCAGATAAGCCAAGACCACTGGGGAAAAAGATGGAAATCCTTTCCTTTGTTGCAAAACTCTCATGATGGAGTTGACACACTTTGAACAACAAATTCAAGGAAATTTTTGCACCCCTATCACTTGGATGATGGTGTGATAGTCTCTTTTTAGGTGTGTTGAGCCTGAGATGGGTTTTTTTGCAGACTTATATAAATCACATAGTAAGTACTCTACCTCACCATGCACATACAACACCTTAGACAATGGAGCACCAATCAAGACCAGTACACCTCGGTGACAAAGATGACAGATTCTTATGCAGCGTGAGCAGAATAAGGACAACACTTTGTCTTAGAAGGTAGCAAAGGCATCACACAGTCACCAGTGAGGCTATCAGGTTCCAGAATTCCTTGTTGTGTGTATATTTTTCCTCTTAATGTTAGTTGTGTGGCTGGTGTGCTGAGAAATACACCTTTTTAATTTATGTATTCAAGTATTTATTCAGTCTCCTCTTTGCAGCAAGTATAGCAATAAGGACATGAGACAGCAAATAAGACATGATCCTTCTTCTTAAAGAACCTGTGGTTTAGTTGGGTGACAATGTCACATCAAAATGAGGGGAGGTTTTGAAAGCAAAATGTTGCCAGAGACTTGGTTCCAATGACATCTTTTCATTTGTTTCATGCTACAGCTCTTACATTGGCAAGGATCCATGAGACCATGTGGGAGAAGATATTGGGGTTGTATATGGGCCACAGGTCATGACTATTGTAATTATCAATTGAGCCAGTCTCAGAAATAGACTCATACCCCTGTCATCCCCCAGTCTCATGACACCATGTCTTAAGATGTGTGTGTGTGTGTGTGTGTGTGTGTGTGTGTGAGAGAGAGAGAGAGAGAGAGAGTCACTCAGTCATGTCTGACTCTTTGTGACCTCATAGTCTATCCAGAGATTAGCTCTCATTAACTCTTATGTTGAACTGGGACAGTCTCCTAATTCATTGCCTTGTTTATACTCCAAAGTATCTTCCTTTTATTCTCCCTAGATCCATTCTCTAGTTTCCCTGCAATGCTCTTTGTAAAACATGAATCTGGTAGTCCCATTCCCCCTCTTAAATGCCTCAAGTTTCCTGTGTCCACCATGATAAGACACATCAGGAGTGCCGTGAGATCTGATTCCTACAGACTCCAGCAGCTTCCCATGGCTCCGGCACCTGCACCTTTCCATGGATTCCACCAGAGTGACTCCTGTGGGATGCTGCATCCAGCTTCTGCTTCACACTTCACTGCCTCATCCCTTTGCCCATGGTGTCACTGGGCCTGGGCCTTCCTCTTCCTAACTCCACCCCTGTTCTGTAGATCTAGCTCCACTTTTCTCCATCTCTGTCTCCACCTCGCAAGCACAATCATCTGCTCCCTGGACAAGTATTGTCCTTTAGTTGCTAAGTTGTGTCTGACTCTTTGTGACCCCATGGACTATAGCCCTCCAGGCTCTGTCCATGGGATTCTCCAGGCAAGAATACTGGAGTGGGTTGCCATTTCCTTCTCCAGAGGATCTTCCCAACCCATGGATTGAACCCGTGTCTCCTGCCTTACAGACAGGTTCTTTATCACTGAGCCAGAGGGGAGGCCCCTTGGACAAGTATAGTAGCTTCCTAAGTAGTCTCCACTCCATGTCTATTCTTGCCTGCCTCCAGTCCATTCTTGACCTCCAGGATAGAGGTGGCCATCCCTCATCCTCTATCTGCCCCCTTCCTGTCACCCTTAGGATAAAGAGCAGAATCTTTATCAGAGACTGTTATTCAGTTTCTCAGTCTTGTCTGACTCTTTGCAACCCCATGGACTGCAGCACACCAGGCCTCCCTGTCCTTCACCATCTCCTAGAGCTTGCTCAAACTCATGTCCATTGAGTCGGTGATTCCATCCAACCATCTCATCCTCTATCATCCCCTTCTTCTCTTGCCTTCAATCTTTCCCAGCATCAGGGTCTTTTCCAATGAGTTAGCTCTTCTTATCAGGTATTGGAGCTTCAGCATTGGTCCTTCCAATGAATATTCAGGACTGATTTCTTTAGGATGGACAGGTTTGATCTCCTTGCAGTCCAAGAGACTCTCAAGAGTCTTCTCCACACCACAGTTCAAAAATATCAGTCCTTCAGCACTCAGCCTTTTTTATGGTCCAGCTCTCACATCCATGCATGACTACTGGAAAAACCATAGTTTTGACTAGACGGACCTTTGTTGGCAAAGTAATGTCTCTGCTTTTTAATATGCTGTCTAGGTTGGTCATAACTTTTCTTCCAAGGAGCAAGCATCTTTTAATTTCATGGCTGCAGTCACCATCTGCAGTGATTTTGGAGCCCAAGAAAATAAAGTCTCTCACTGTTTCCATTGTTTCCCCATCTATTTGCCATGAAGTGATGGGACCAGATGCCATGATCTTTGTTTTTCGAATGTTGAGTTTTAAGCCAACATAAACCTGTATAGGGGGCCCTATCAGGCCCCACTTGTCTTTCCAGCTTCATGACCCACTTAGCAGCTTGCTCCAACTACAGTGCCCTTCTTTCATGCCCTTGAAAGTCCTGTCTCCTTCTGCTATAGGTTTTGCTGATGCTAGCCTCTCTCTGTCTCTCTTTTTTTGGCTGCACTGCATGGCTCATGGGATCTTAATTCCCCAATCAGGGATTGACCCTGGGCCATAGCAGTAAAGCACTGAGTCCTAACCCAGCTCTCCATGCTAGTCTCTTTTGCCTCCTATTTGTTCCACAGATCTCAGCTTAAGGATTACTGTCAGAAGGAGGTCTTCCCTCACTCTGGTCTAGGTCAAGTCTCTCTATTCTGAACTTACATAGACTGTTCCTTTTCTACATAGCACTTACCTCAGTCTGCAGGGGGGTGTAAGAAATATCTGCCTGTGACCCAAGTGCAAGTTCCAGGAAGGATGGATGGTCTCTGCTGTTGCTCATTATTGAACACCCAGCCCAGTACAGTAGCAGCACAAAGAGGCACTCACAGACTTGTAACCAGTTAGTTCAAGACTCTGGCTTCATTTGGAAAGTCCTTGTATCACTATTGTCTCTCAGTCCCCTAGCAGCCTTTGTATGTGTTTAGAGCCCACATCTTCGTTCTGTATTATTTTACTTGTCAGTCCCTGGAGGACCTCAGTCTAGAAAAAGAAGCAATAGCTTAATTAACCCTACATCTAAGTTCTTCTTAATTGAGGTAATATTCATATAAATGGGCTTCCCTGGTGGCTTAGATGATAAAGAATCTGCCTGCAGTGCAGGAGACCTGGGTCCAATCCCTGGGTCGGGAAGATCCCCGGAGAAGGAAATGGCAACCCATTCCAGTATTCTTGCCTGGAGAATTCCATGAACAGAGGAGCCTGCTGGGCTACAGTCCATGGCATTGCAAAGAGTTGGATGTGACTGATCAACTAACACTTTCACTTTTCTTTCACTCAATATAGAATGCACCATTTTAACCATTTTTAAGTGTATAATGCAGGGATATTTATTACGTTCATAGTGCTGTGCAGGCATCATCACTCCCTTGTTTCAGAACATTTTTATCACCTCCAAAGGAAACCTTATACTCATTTAGCAGTCACTTCCTACTCTCCCCTGTCCCCCAGCCCTGGAAACCAAGAATCTGCTTTCTGTAGAGTCTCCTATCTTGGAAAGTTCAAGTAAATGGAATAACACAATAGTGTTTAGCCTCTTTAACTTAGCATATGTTTTCAAGGTTTATCCATGTGATAACATGTATCAGCACTTCATCATTATGGTTAAATAATATCCCATTGTGTGGATATATTGTATTTTCTTTATCCATTCATCTGTTGATAGACATTTGAATTGCTTCTACCTTTTGACTATTCTGAATAGTATTACTACAAACTTCCATGTACAAGTTTCTGTTTGAATACCTGCTTTCAGTTCTTTTGGCTATTTGCTTAGGGATGTAATTGCTGGATGAAGTATCTATGATACGATATGATAACTGTATGTTCAGCTGATTGAAGAGCGACCAAAGTGTTTTCCACAGAGGTTGCACCATTTTACATTCCCACTAGCAATGTATGAGGGTTCCAATTTTTCCACACCCTCATTTTCTGTTTTGATTGTTGCATTTTTTTTCTGTTATTTACAATTTTTTAAACTATTATCATAGCCATCCTGGTTGGTGTGAGGTGGTATCTTATTGTGACTTTGATTTTCATCTTTTCATGTTCTTCTTGGTCAGTTATATATATCCTCTTTGGAGAAACATGTATTCAATTCCTTTGCCTACTTTTTGATTGGGTTGTTTTTCTTTTTCTTGTTGAGTTGTAAGAGTTCTTTGTTTATTCAGGATACTAGACCCTTATCAGATATATGATTTGCAGGTATTTTCTCTTGTTCTTCAACCGTCTTTTTACTTTCTCGAGGTGCCTTTGAAGTACAAAGTTTTAAGTTTTGACAAGTTTCAGTTTGTCTCTTTCTTGGTTTTGTTTCTTGTGCTTTTCATATAATTTCTAAAAACCACTGCCAAGTTCAAAGTCACAAGAAATTTAGCCCTATATTATTTTTCCATACAGTTCTTTTGCATTCTGAAATTCTATAATTCCAAATATTATTGACCACCTACTAGATGCAAAGAACCCTTGGGATTTCAGGGAAAACTAGATATTACAGGCCCAAATATCAGAATGGACTTTACTTAAAGGCATTATTTTAGTGTTAGGATTGGGTCCTAAAATGTAATTTTGGAAGTGCCAAGATGGAATTCAGTTGTAGGTAACTAGCGTATTTAGAATAAAAGTCTTTAAATACATATTCAAAAGACACTTAAATGACCTCTAATTAAAATACTTAAAGTGAAATTGCAAGTGCATGAAGCCTGTTAATATGCTTTTAGAAAAGCTATGGGGAAAATATGAATGCCAAGCAGTACCTGGATTAAAGAACACGCCATTGTTTCTGTAGGGGGAAATGTTAACAAGTGCTACATACAGTTGTGAACTGAACACAGGGAAAGCCATTCTAGATATGAGGAAAAGGAAAAACTTAATTTTAATTGAATCCAGAGAAATATAAGCTGAAGACTTGCCCTATACATAGTAAATGCTCAATAAAGAATTTATTGGATGTGAAATGAAGTTTCTAGAACAAATGAATACCCTTCCCCGAGTAAGTACCCAATAATATGTTTGTTGAATACAAAATCAAACTCCGGGGGGGAGGGAAAGTGAATTTGATGTGACCTATATAATTGTTACTTCATTAAGAAATGGAATTTCAACATAGATTATTGATAAGTAATGACATTTCAGAAAGGAGCATTTCTGAAAAGAAACAAAAGGAAGAGGGAAGGAAACTTACAAGCCTACAGGCACAGTATAGGGGCAAAAAGTATTCACTAAAAAATGGTTTTGCACATCACAGAGATATAGCGATGTACTATAGGTAAAGGAAAACCCAGCAATTATGTGCTAGTAGTCTAGTATGAAGGGCTTCCCTGGTGGTTCAGACAGTAAAGAATCTCCCTGCATGCAGGAGACACAGGTTTGATCCCTGGGTCGGAAAGAAGATCCCCAGGAGAAGGGAATGGCTACCCACTCCAGTATTCTTGCCTAGAGAATTCCATGGACAGAGGAGACTGGCAGGCTGCAGTCCATGGGACACAACTGAATGACTAACACACCCACACAAGCTTATTTAAATAAGTCAGCTTAGAGTAAACACATCTTTTCTCTCTTCTCCTCTCCTTCCCTCCTCTCTGTAAAGCTTTTCTATCTCCCTTTTGTATTCTAAAGAATCTTTTAGCAATAGAAAGAAAGTCAAGAAGACAAAGATTGTAAGCAAGGATACCGATGGACGTGGGAGTGGTATTGTTCATTACTAACAGCTGACAGTACTTCTTACATGCTCTGTTTTTCTATTTGTTTAATTAAGGCAGAGAGGTCAAACAAAAGCCCTTAAAAATGTTCTCTATCATGATTGTCACGGTGGGTTCAATACTGTAGAGGTTTGTCAAAACTCACTGAGTTTTACACTTGAGTGTAAGTTACATCTTCATAAAGCTGACAAGAAGGAAATGTAAATGTCAGCCATAAGTAGGTTAATTGTAGTTCAGGGAGAAGTGGGCTACTGACTTCAAGCTGGAGAGAGAGATTTACCAAGCTTAGAGGTCCTGCAAGATAGCTTTCACTGTGAAAACGAGGGGAGAGAGAGAGCTATTAACAAAGATGTTGTGGAATTTAAGTAGATTGTGCAGTCTCATCCTGGAAACAAAGTCCTATGTTTTAAAGCAAAAATGAGCTTAATAGCAACAACCAGAATACAAGGGATTTTGAAAATTATGAACGTGGGATCAAGGTGGTTTATGACAGAAGTTATTCTTACCTTTTAATGATGATAGGATGGCTGTTATCAAAACATTAAAACCCCAGAAACTAACAAGTGCTGGTAAAGCTGTGGAGAAGTTGGAAAACTTGTGTACTGCTGGTGGAAATGTAAAATGGTGTCCAAAGAAAAACAGACTCTTACGGAAAACAGTATTGTGGTTCCTAAAAAAATATTTGTCCACAGAATCACCATATGATCCAGCAATTTCACCGCTAGGTCTATATCCACAAGAATTGAAAGCAGGAACTAAAACAGGTATGTGCAGACTCATGTTCATAGAATTGTTTGGAAGCCTAAGAGCAGAAGCAACCTGAGTATCCATCAGTGGATGAACAAATAAACAGCATGTGGTGTACACATATGAGGGACTATTATCCAGCTTTGAAAGAGAAGGTAATCCTGTTAAATACTTCACCGCGGATGAATCTTGAGGACACCGTGTTAAGTGAAATATGCTCTTCACAAAAAGACAGATACTGTGTGTGTGTTTCCACCTAAGAAGAGCAGTCCAGTTCATAAGGGTGGCTGCCCGGGCCCAGGGGTCAGGGGTGCGGTGGGGTGGCAGTAGGGAAGGGGAGAACCGAACCTGTAGGCAAAAGGCTGGGAGAGACTTCCATTTTCTCAGCGTAGGGAGGAGTCAAGCAGACATGCTCCTGGAATTGAAGCCTCGATGTTTCACTGTCTCCTGTGTTCCTCCAACAGCAAAACGAGGGTCTTCATAAATCTGAAGACCCCCCCGACTGTTGGAGATGATGTTCCGTGTGGCATTTAGGAGAGAAGGAACAAAATAATGGCAACAGGAGGAAAGAGACAACAGAGAAAATGACTGAGAAGGGAATCAAATTTGCAAAAGTAAAAATAGAAACCATTTCCTGAGTGGGAGAAGGAAATGAGAATTCAGAATTTGTAAAAAGAGAAGGGTGACAAAACAGCTGAGCAAGAAAGGAAGACATTCTAGAGAAAAGTGCTGGGGTCTCGGGGTTCCAGCTAAGGAACTGAGCTGCTGGCTGGCTCATTTTTGGTTCAAAGATGAAAACACACCCTTTTTTCTATAGGTTGCAAATATTTATTGCCTGAGTAGCAGTTGTGATTAAACACCTTGAAAATTACAATATTTGTATGTAGATATTTTATAAGTAGACGTCTTCTGGTAGAAATAAAAAAGCAGAAAGTCACTATTCAGTCATGTATTCAGGGATACTTTTTAATAAAAATTCTTACTTATTTTGTGTCAGGAAGAACACCAGGGAATAAAATTACTTTGAAAAGAAGCTACAATTCATGCCCCTTCTCAAATGGGCAATAACTAATTGTATATGAATAAACTTTCATATCTAGTTGTTTGAGTAAGTACTTAAGCCTTTCTTAAAATGATTATTCAGGGGAAATTATTCAGTTGGGATTATCCTTACTTTTTATAACATTTTTCTTTCCTGGTATGTGGCTTTTAGCCAGTCCTCTGATTCTTAGAATGCTCCAAAAAAAGATGAATTAAGGAAAAGGAAAGAAATTCAAATAAGTCAATGGGGCTGCTTGGCAGTAGTGAACATGAAACATGTGATTATAAAGAGGATGAAATGAACTAAAATCATGGCAACTGCTTTTTCCCAATAGTACTTGCTATTTCTATACTCCATTTCCATGGAAGAAGGAAAACTGAAGTAGTATAATAAAAATAGCTAATATTCATCAAACTAAGCATATGATGTCCCAGGGCCAGTTCTAAGTGCTTTTATATATTAACTCATAATCTTCACAACAACCCTGTAAGGAAGGTACCCTGTAAGAGTCCATTGTTCAATTTTCAGGAATCTTGTGAGCCTGTTAACAGCTCGAAATCAGCCAAATTATTTATACCTTAGAAATGGACATATATTACAAATCAGAGCTTTAGAGGGGAGGGTGAGTATTTAAATATTTTCTACAATGCCATTGCCATTATCTCTCTTTCACAGCTAGGAAAACTGGGTCCAAAAAAGTTAGGTAAATTTTCTAGTGATGCAACTAGTAGTTGGTAGAGTTAAAAATGCATGCCAGGTAGCACCACTTGGGAGGCCAGGCTTTTAACCATCATACCACAGTGCTTATGATGGGACTAAAATGTACCAGCTAGATTTACAAAACCTAGGACTCGAATTAGGGATCTTCTATGATCCTCTGTTTAACCATCTGAGTCTCAAGACATTTTCTAATAGAGATGTTACAATCTAAGAATGTTTCACATTTATCTTGGCTGTATCCTAAAGGAAATAGATTATGTGAAAATGCAAAATGTCCATTGATTAGCCCCTTCCTTCCTTCCTTTCTTCCCTTCTTTCTTCCTTCCAAAGTTTATGTCTTTGCAGTTGGAGTGGATTGTTTGCTGACCTCTTAGGACTTTGGCAGCACTTGAGGAAGAGCACAGTGAATTTTCCCACTACTGCTTCTGCACTGCTTTCTTCATTATCACAGAAAGCAGAACAGCTGTGCTGACAGTGGGTCTCATCAGCAGCATTAATATATATTTATTGAGCATGCCCTTTGTGCTGAGCTCTGAGGATACAGAGAGGTAGAAGATATGGTCCTTGAGCTTGTCCAACAAGTGGCTCAAGTCACAGGTAGAAATTATTAAAAAGAAAGAAGAGAGTAGCCACAGTAGGTGGGTCACGTGGAGAAGCCTTTTGGCTAGAGGGCTGGTGGGAGGGCAGGTGGGAGGGAGGG
>SJYQ01001897.1:3121-40291 GCA_006410935.1 Redunca redunca | reverse complement strand
TGAAATCCAAGCTATGAAATACAACTAGAGAAATCCAAATGCTTGCATATTTATTAAATTCATCTAGGTAATACAATAATAATATTCAGGAATATTGGATGACCCCTTTGATTAAAATGATAAAAGATGTTATAAATGCCCACCTACCCACCTCTGTCTGTTATCTCTGCCCTTCCTTGTGATTGCTTTAGTCCACAGCTCTGTAGATTGTAATAATGCATAGCAATGCAAGTGACACTTGTCTATAAACAGGCACATTTTGCCCAGGATAGAGATAATTGATTTCTCTTCCCGCTGATGGTAAAAATCCAGCTTTATATCTATTTGTCAGTTTATTGGTGAATTCCTGATTTACAATATTGTGGTTCTTTGAATTATGTTGTGTACATTTCATAACATATTACATATTTAATAAAGTAAGTAAAATCTTTGATGCCTGTACATGCTATATATATTGTTATTGTTGTTCAGTCGTTAAATAGTGTGTGATTCTTTAGGACTCCAGGGACTGCAGCTTGCCAGGCCTCCCTCTACATCAACTGTTCCTGCCTATAAAAGTTAAAGATAAATTAAATATGTGTGCATATATGTTATATACACATATATATTTTTCTTTAACAATTTACATTATTCATGGCTTTTACAAACTCAGTATTTAAATAACTTCAGATTTGAAAACATTTTCATTGTCATCTCATATTCTCTGTCTCAGAACATAACCTAAGCACATTACTAAAATCTTAACCTCCCGTCCTATCCTCAATTTGTTACAAGATCTTAACAAAACTAAATGTCTTATTAAAACTATGTATACACTTAGAGTTAATAAGCACAGCTAGCTGTGAAGCTATTTTTGGGGTACAGAAAATGAATTACAGGCACAATAATAATTGTAGATTCTGCATTGCTCAACACCTATTTTTCTGCCTCTGTTCTGTTTCTAGGTAGATTAGGCAAATTCTGGGTAAATGTGTGTATCTGACATTAATGCATTTGCATCCTATAATTTTCAGTTTTATTGAGGAGGAACTGATGATTTCAGCCCAATGAATAGTCCAGGACTGCATAGCTTTGCAATCAAAGAACAGGTCCAGAGTTTGGACATTCTGTACACTGGACATTCTTCAATAAACACTACCTTCCCAGAAAGGGAAGTGTTAGAAATGGTGGAGCTTAGAAGATTACTGTAAATAATATAGGTATTTCCCCAAAACTCAATGTGCTCACCTGCCAGGGAAGTCCTTAGTCACTTTTTCTTTTTTCCTTTTATTTTAATTTCTTTAAGCTTTTTATTTTGTATTGAAGTATATCTGATTAACAAACAATGTTGTGGTAGTTTTAGGTGAACAGAGAAGGACTCAGCCATACACAAGCACGTGGCCATTCCCCCTCAAACTTTCATCTATCCAGGCAGCCACATAACATTGCACAGAGTTCCCTGTGCTATACAGTGGCTCCTTGCTGATTGTCCATTTTTACTACAGCAGAGTGTGCATGCTCACCCCCAGGTCCCATTCTCCTCCTGCTACTCTTTTCCACTGGCAACCATAAGGTCATTCTCTGAGTCTGTAAGCCTCTTTCTGTTTTTATACATTCATTTTATCAACTATTCTTAGGTTCCGCACATAAAGGATGTCATATGACGTTTCTCCTTCTCTGTCTGAACTACTTCACTCAGTATGACACTCTCTAGGTCCATCCATGCTGCTGTAAATGGCACTGTCTCATTATTTTTAAAGGCTGAGTAATATCATTATTTTTAAAAACATTTTTTTCCTTCTCCCTTAAAGTCAGCCTTCTTATCTGCCTGAATCCTTTTGCTTGTATATTGACAGTTGTTGGTATCAATGCATTACCATAAGATAGGACAGATAATATAATATAAATATCAATTCAGCTGTAATTGATATATAGCTCCATCCATTCTTTAAACATAAATAATATACAATAAGCACAGTGTTTAATTCTGATTCCTAAGCAGGGTCCAATAATGGTGAGGTTTGTTTTAAGGTTTGCTGTTGTTGTTGTTTAGTTGCAAAGTCTTGTCCTACACTTTTGTGACCCCGTGGACTGTAGCCCACCTGGCTTCTCTGTCCTTCCAGTTTCCCAGGCAAGAATACTGGAGTGGGTTGCCATTTCCTTCTCCAGGGGATCTTCCTGATGCAGTGATCAAACCCATGTCTCCTGCATTGGTAGGCAGATTCTTTAACACTATCATGTGTCAAACATTAGGATTTTGTTTCTGCTGTTGTTTTTGTTAGATATATTTTCAGAATTTAAAACCTATATTACCCTAAATACGTTTATCCTCAAAACATCAGTTTCTATGTGTAGAATAAGTGAGCTTCCCTAGTGCTTCAGAGAAGAAAAGTCTGCCTGCAATACAGCAGACCTGGATTTGATCTCTAGGTTGGGAAGATCCTCTGGAGAAGGATATAGGAACCCACTCCAGTATTGTTGCCTGGCCAAACCCATCAACTGAGGAGCCTAGCAGGTTATAGTCCATGGGGTCTCAAAGAGTTGGACATGACTGAGCTGTTAGTAAAAAAAAAAAAAAAAAACTAAGATAAGCACTTAAAATCCCATCAAGTTCTAACAGCCTAGGATTAAGGTAAGAACACTTACCAGATTATTATCTTTTTCATTCACCTTCTTACTACACTGTTGTAAGTATCAGTTCATTTTTCACTGGAAAGATCAATTTTAGGACTTAAAGATTTAAAAAGAAAAACTGATCCATTGTCTAATTTTTGCAACCCCATCTGGGCAGATCTTCTGTGTTCATAAAAGAAATCTGTGCCTTCCTTAGGAAGATTGCAGTTCCTTAAGGTAATACAAGATCTTTTATATATTGCTTTGAAGCTTTTGAGATTAGCTTTCTAATCTCAGGTCTCAGGATCACACACTCTGGTATCCAAATCCCAGTGGGGAAACTTACCTGAGCAATTAGAGTTCTACTGAGGAGTTGAGTACACACAAAGGAAATGATGTAATGTGTTTTTCTAAATCTTAAGAGCATCTCAAGCAAAAATATATTATGATTTTCAAAATGGTAGATTGTTATACATAAAATTGGAGGATGATAGTTGCTATCTGATTTGACCTGTTCAAAGCAATTTATCAATTAATAGAAGTTCTATGTGACAGGACAGTGGTGAACTGAAATGAAGCCAAATATCCCTGTACACAAATTGAGAATCAGAAGGTCTTTAAGTAAACATTGTCAACTGAAAAATAAAATAGTCACAACCTGAAAGTAGAGATTGTACTTGACGGGAATATTAAGGCCTTCGAGATCAGGAGGCAGCATCTCAGGAGTCATGAGAAAACCACTCAAGGAGACAGGAGGGCGAGTCAGGTTATACCCAAGTTTGCAACAAAGGGGACAGGGAATTGGAACATCAGAGATTATTGTGAGGTAGAAAAAATCAGATATCAAGTTAAGGAGTTTATTTTTCTTCTACATATGGAAAGATGCAAGCCTCTGGGCTCACTGAATTCATTCTTTTCTTATGCACTTCAGCTCAGTTCAGTTCAGTCACTTAGTCCTGTCCAGACCCCATGGACTGCAGCTCACCAGGCTTCCCTGTCCATCACCAGCTCCCGGGGCTTGCTATCTGGGACCACATTCTGTCTCCCAATTGTTTGCAGCCTTAATTCCTCACTCACCTTCAGACGTGGCCAATGTGGCAGATGGCTGCTGCTTGCATTCCCTGAGCTCTCAGCAAACAGCTGTGCGGGTGGCAGCGTCTGCTGGCTCTCAGTTTTGGGAGCCCTTATTCACATTTGGAGGCCAGAAATCATGGATGGCTGTGACATTTCTTGTTTATGGATATGACAGCAGACATTTAATTTCACCACATGAGAAAGTCAATGATGAATGAAACTGACTCCAATATGTGTTACCTGTGCATCACATTCAAGTGGAATTTTGGCCATCCAAGGTCAGAATTGACCTGACAATTCTAACTCAATACAAACATTTACTCTAAGTATGTGTGCCAGCTGGTGTTCTGGATACAAAACAGAGAAAGGGAGGGTAAATGGAACTGCATATGAAGAATTTGGCAAACAGAGAATGCTGAACGAGAGGTAAAACAGGAAAAAAAAAAAAAAGAAATTGAGTGGAGACTGAAAATTTCATGGTGTGATCGAAGGACTGAAATGAGATTTAGAGCAATGTTGCCTCTGTGTGTGTGTGTGTGTGTGTGTATGGGCTTCCTTGGTAGCTCAGTGATAAAGAGTCTGCTTGCCAATACAGGAGCCACAGGAGACAGGGGTTCTATCTTTGGGTTGGGAAGATCTTCTGGAGGAAGAAATGGCAACCCACTCCAGGATCCTTGCTTGGATAATCCAATGGACAGAGGAGCCTTGTGTGTTACAGTCCGTGGGATCACAAAGAATCGGACACACAACTGAGTGAGCACACAACACAGTAAAATGAAGCACAATAAAATTATAAACGAATGAGAAATTCACATGAATTCCTACAACTTGCAGGTAAGACAGTGGCCAGACTATTTATGTGAAGCCACGTAAAGAAATACAGAAGATTCTTTCTGTGTTTGCTTTTCAGACAAGTCGGAGGAGCAGTCAGTGTGCCCCCGTTACTCCAGATGGAGCAGAGGGGAGCCTTGTACAGTGGCTGGTGCACTGTCTATAAAGCCAGCCCTCAGCTCACCCATGGCAGTGGAAACTACACCACAGAGAGGATTCTGTCTATGCAGATCAGTGGTGACACCAGTTCAGTTCAGTCATTCAGTCGCTCAGTCGTGTCCGACTCTTTGCGACCCCATGAAAAGCAGCACACCAGGCCTCCCTGTCCATTACCAACTCCCGGAGTTCACTCAGACTCATGTCCATCGAGTCAGTGATGCCATCCAGCCATTTCCTCCTCTGTCGTCCCCTTCTCCTCCTGCCCCCAATCCCTCCCAGCATCAGAGTCTTAGGCCTTGGCAAATGCAGGCTTCCAATGGGAAAGAAGGAAATGACAGCCTGAGGGTGATGAGAACCAAATACTTTGTCTTAAACAGCAGAAAATGGTGTTGGGAATGCAAGTGTATGCTAAATTAATTGTTTTTTCCTCCAATTGGCAGGCAGATTCTTTACCTTCTTAGTCACCAGTATATATAAACATACGTATAAATATGGGCTTAGCAGGAGCCACTGGTTTAATCCCTGTGTCAGAGTATACTTGCCTGGGAAATCTCATGGACAAAGAAGCATGGTCCATGGGGGTCACAAAAGAGTCACATGTGACTTAGTGATTAAATAACAACAAACATATGCAAAAAAATTGATATGAATCACTTTGTTGTACACCTGTAACTAATACAACTTTGTCAATCAATTATATTTTAATTTTAAAAAATAGATTTCCAAGACCCTGAAATTGTGTTTCATTTTTACAGCTGGATTAATTGCTAATTAGATACCAGGAGAGCAGAACTTTAAAATTTTGTTTAGAATATTATTCCAATTTATTTCATAGTTATGTAGAGAGATGGCATAAATCATTACACATGGCATGCTAACATAACTACTGTTTCTTTCTCCCAAGCCCACTGCCCCCCCGACAAGGGAAATGTATTTTTATTAATAGCTCTCTTTTACAGCTTAAATTATATCAACAGAGCATTCAGTTTCTTTTATATTTTTCTTTCTTTTTCCAATTTTAACTAGTGTAATGTTATGAACCCACTGGGGAGATGAAATTGTCCAGTGGAAAAAAATGCACGAACTAACAGTTGAGAGTTATATTTTATTTGGCAGACATTCTGAGGACTTCAAGCCTGGGACACAGCATCTCAGATAGTGCTAAGAAACTGTTCTGCAGAGGCAAGTTCTGAAGAGGCAACGGAGAACCAGGAGAGATAGAAGATTTTGCAACAAAAGATCAGATAATCAGAACACCAAAAGATTATTGTTAATAAAAGAAAACCAGATAAACTAAAGAATTTAGCACTTTTTCTGTGTATGGGAAGATGCAAGAGTTTGGGCTCTCTGACACTTCCTTTGATATGCACCTTAGCTATCTTGAGAGTCCTTGGACAGCAAGGAGATCCAACCAGTCCATCCTAAAGGAAATCAGGCCTGAATATCCATTGGAAGGACTGATGCTGAAGCTGAAGCTCCGATACTTTGGCCACCTGATGGAAAGAACTGACTCATTGGAAAAGACCCTGATGCTGAGAAAGATTCAAGGCAGGAGGAGAAGGGGTCGACAGAGGATGAGATGGTTGGAATGGCATCACCGACTCAAGGGACATGAGCTTGAGTAATCTCCAGGAGTTGGTGATGGACAGGGAGGCCTGGTGTGCTGCAGTCCATGAGATCGCAAAGAGTTGAACATGACTAAGCAACTGAACTGAACTGAACTGAACTGAACTTAGCTATCTGGGGCCAGGCTCTCTTGAGAAAGACTATTCTGTGCTTTCTCATCCTGAGTCCCCTCAGGGCTCACTGACCAGGCAGCTGTATTATGACAGCTTCATGACTACAACCTCCTTTGTTTACTGATGTGGCAGGCAATAGTTTTCATTAACAAAGTCCTCTCCAATGGCTTCTGGAAAATCAGGGGATGTTTGATGATAATAACTGAAGCAGAATGGAGAGAAACTGAGCAGATTTTTACATCAAATAATTCTTGTCCCAGATTCTCATTTTTGCCTAAGGCAAAAGAAAACAGTGCAGATGGATTTCACCTAAAAGTGAACAGACTAGAATGAAATTAAAGAAACGATTTTTTTTTTTGATAAATTTACAAAGGTTCAATTTTTAAATTCGTTTTTCAGGCTAATTCATTCATCTATTCAATAAATATTTTTGAATTGCATCCTGAGGGTAAGCATTGTAAATGGTAGACAACAGTGAACTAGACAGAAAGGACCAAACTTTTATGGAATATTTAGTCTAGGGAGAGAAATTTCTCATTCAGTCTTACTTACAAATTATTTGCTTCTAAATGTTATGATGGAGTTTTGTTAGGGTGAAACAAATACATGAAAAGGATATAAACAAACCTAATTTGACCCACTAACACTCCCATTTGACTCAGCATATTTATTAAGCCTCTTGTTAAAAAAAATAATTAAATAGGAGCCTTTAGGAAGTTATGTCAAATTAACATGGCTGGGGGGTTGCTCTGTGCATGACATCTCGCTGATACTTCTCCAAGAAAAGAAAAAAGAGGTGTAAAAAGCCCTCTCTGCAAAACAGAAGAGTGATCCTGTTACTACTCTTCCTTAGTTTGGAGAGTTTAATGTAATGACCGTTCCCTAAACTGATTTAGGTGAAAGTGTAAGTAGTAGAAAATATTCAGAAACTGTATTAGTAAGACTACAAGAATCTATGTCAAAGTTCCTGCACTGCTTCTCTTAGAATCTTTAAATACTTTAGGATGAAAGTACTGTATCAGTATTATCAGAACATAATTTAGTGCTGATTGCTTTTTTTAGAGCACCTTTAACATGGGATGACAACTGTGTAAAAGATAGAGGCCGTTTTGTCTGTGTCCATGGAGTAACTGGAGCTGGGTCTGAAATACATGAACAGGAGCATGCCATGAAATATAGCCACAGCGGTTAAGTGGGAGGCATACATAGAGAAAGCTTTGTGTCTCCCCTCTGTTGAGTTCATCCTAAGGATGGTTGTTGTGATGTAACTGTAGGAAAGGAGGACAGTGATAATGCTGGCCCCCACAACACAGCCAATAAAAGTGAACATCACAATCTCACTGATGGATGTATCTGAGTAGGAGAGGGCTAGTAAGGGTGGGATGTCACAGAAAAAGTGATTGATGTTATTGGAATTGCAGAATGACAACCGAAATGTGCAACAGGTGTGGATTGCTGCATCAACCAAGCCTACGATGTAGGCAAGAACCACAAGCTGGATACAGATTCCCCTGAACATGAACAAGAAGTGGATTGCAAATGGCCACATAACGGTCATAAGACATGACAGCCAACATGAGACATTCTGCATCTGCAAAGGCTCCAAAAAGTACATCTGGGTGGCACATACATCATATGGAATCCTTTTTTGCTCAGATAAGAAATCAGCCAGCATCTTGGGAGAGATAGTAGAAGAACAGCAGATGTCACAGAAGGACAGGTTGCTCAGGAAGTAATACATGGGTGTGTGCAGTCTGGGGTCCCTCCTGATCAGCAGGACCATCCCGACACTGGCAATCACAGTTATGCCGTAAATCAGCAGGAAGAGCACGAAGAGCCCCTGCTGCACATCTTGTCTACCAGAAAGTTCTAAGAATGTGAAGTCAGCAAACACAATGCAGTTTTCAGCAGTCATCCCTTATACATGAAAATTCCTAGTTATGAAAAAGGAAATGGAAGTGGAACTGCTATTTGTTTCTATATTTCAGTAATTAGAAGAAGAGATAAATAATGCTAAGATGCCTAAACTGACCCTTTGGGAAATATTTCCAATTTGATATAACTGATAAAATGATAATAATAATGATACATTTGTAAACCACTGTAGTGTTTGCAGCACAAATTCATCTAAGCTAAATCAGGCTATTTCCACATCAATTTGTATAGCATTTATGACCTTTTTTGCTACTTCAATCTAATATTAGAGAATTTATGTCCTCAGATTGAAGGCAAGATTCTTACAATTAGTTGGTCCAATAACCCTAGACTTCTGACAAGATCTCTGCTTTGTTTTGTCTTAATGATGTACGGATGTTGTCATATCCCGTAATAGAGAAATATAGTTAATGAGTGATGTAGATAATGAATATATTTCTTTGCAATTTCTTCATCTTCCATGAGTGTGGAGCAGGAAGAGCTATGGCAAGTTTCTGAGCATAACAAGAACTCTTTTTTCCCCATTAAACTCTCAGGTCTGTTCAACTTTAGTATATGAGAGGTAGACAGTTTGTGAAGACACACTGGAGCAGAAAGGTGATAGCTTTTGGGTAAGAGGGTGGAAGGGTGCCTATGTTTGAAATGTTAGAGTGGAGAGGCAGTCATATTCCAGGGCTGATATTCTCACCTCTGAGAGCTGCTGCTACATAGGGGAGATGATGAAGAACGTCTGGGACCCAGTTGTAGAGATGCTGATAGCACAGATTACAGAGAGGCAAGAAAGGCAGTGTGGTTTGCTGTGTGGATCCTTCTGACCAAGTCTACTCTTCTTAACATGATATATTTAACACAAGATCAGTTATGTAAGACACATGATACAAATACTCATGCCAGGGTCCAGCCCCAGTGGATCCAGGGAATTTGAAGTGGGGACGGAGTCGGAGTCTGGAAAAGGACTATTTAATTAGAAATATAAAGAGAGATTAGGAAAGAATAGTATAGTAGGAAAATTAGTGGAGAAAAGAGGCTGAATAACTTGGTTTACACGGAAAACTAATAAAGTTCCAAGACAAGGAACTTGCACCGTCTACGTTAGGCCACTGGCACCCACTTGAATAGTGGAGGGTACCCCGCCTTGGGCTCCCTCTTGCATGGGTCTTAGAAGCCAGGGCAAGTAAGTAGACTCAGAGAGCCTCCACGCCCCAGATGGGAATTCAGCCTGAAAAGGAGAGGGAGGGAGAGGGAGAAAGAGAGAGAGAGAGAGTTTTGACATGGGGGGGAGCCACATTTCCAAGAAACCAGTTAGAGAAGCTGGTCTGAGAAACTGGTCCATCCTTTATTGTCCAGAAAGGCTTTTTATACTTTTGATTGTACATAGAGATCAATGGATGATACAAAATTATGCAGTGTCAGCAGCCCTGACTCTTATCGAGACCAGGCTTTCTCTCTGCATACCTAGCTGTATACACAAGTCAGGTGATTTACATTATCTTCTGGCCAGAAGGCCAATTAACATTTTACAGCCCTTTTCTGATAAGGGTCTGTCAACCAGAAAACTTAAAAGTGTTGTTCTTTCCAAAGTCTGGTACCACTCTCAGAAAGCACTAAATAAAGTTACATTCTTACATAGCAAGGATACAACAATTTATAACAATGAAAGAGGAGTACAGTGAGAAACAAAGAGAAAATTCATTAACTCAAAAGTCTAGTGTTGCTAACATCAAAACTACTATATTCCTATTTCTGTATCCCAATTACATTGATTAATATCCTCCAGGTGCCTAAAAGATAAAGGATATGGAGGCCTGGCAGCAGTCATTGACTCGACAGTGAATTCTTAGCTCTTTAGAAAAGGCTCTATATCTTTAAGATGCTTTAAGCTGCATGCCTCTGGCGGTTGGGGGGCTGTAAACAATCACAAGTTGTAAAAGTCTCCAACTGTCAGGCAAGTTAGAGGGCCATCCGAGGGTTTTAAGCCGAGACATTCCTTTCATATGCAGGAGACCAGTTGGAGCTCTAAGTTAACTTTTTCCAGAGAAAGTTGGTCGGGGATATCCCCCTGTAATGTCAGAAGAGTATAGTATAGCAGACAGTAAACAGACAGATTTTGGTTTCGGGGTAGATGCTCAGACAGAGGACCCCTTGAGACCCGACTCACCTTGCCCATCAGGTCTCTCCGCATGACCTTGTCATGCGTGGGATCTCTTGTGCTGGCTCCGGGCATACTCATATGTTCACAGTCCCAGAATCTCAGAGACAATCATGCATGAACTGTGTCCCCATCCCAGTCTCTAAAAATTTTAATAGTTTCATTCTTTAATTTGATCCATGATGCTCTTGAATATCTCTGAGGCCAGTCATCCTTGATTTGGGAGTCACTTGTCTTAGGGGGCCAATTGAATTTTATGTCCCCTTGTTATACTTTACCCTAACCAACTGTGTGACACACAATGTCATACCCATCCTCTTACATTCTGTGAGAGTGTAAGAAAAATAGAGTTGAACATAGGGCTTCTCAGGTGGCTCAGTGATATAGAATCTGCCTGCCAGTGCAGGAGATGCAGAAGACATGAGTTTGCTCCCTGGGTCAGGCAGATCCCCTAGAGGAGGTGATGGCAACTTGCTCCAGTATTCTTGCCTGGGAAATCTCATGGACAGAGGAGCCTGGCAGGCTACAGTCCATGGGATCACAAAAGAGTTGGACTATGTATATTTATTTGTGTATATCTGAAGAATTGATACTTTCAAATTGTGGTGCTGGAGAAGGCTCTTGAAAACCCTTTGGACTGCAATGAGGTCAAACCAGTTAATCCTAAAGGAAATCAGCATTCAATATTTGCTGGAAAGGCTGAAGCTGAAGCTCCAATATTTTGGCCACCTGATACAAAGAGCCAGCTCGTTGGGGAAAAAACCCAACTCATTGGAAAAGACCCTGATGCTGGGAAAGATTTAGGAAAAAAGTGAAAGGTGCAGCAGAGGATGAGATGGTTAGATAGCACCACCAACACAATTTGGTGCAAAGGAATTTGAGCAAACTCAAGGAGAGAATGAAAGACTGGGAAGCCTGGTGTGTTACAGTCCATGGGGTTGCAGAGTCAGACATGACTTAGCAACTGAGCAACAATAACAAATATATTGATTTGAAATAAAGATTGGAAAAAGTAAGTAAAATGAAATTTTGTGTATATTTCATATCTTCCTTTGTTTATATAACATGCTTTCTTTCAAAAAATGATTAAAACCCTAAGGAAATCTCAAATATATATCAGAGAAACACAAAAGATATCAGTACCTGTCCCAGAATTCCTGACTTGTTTGTTGCATGCAGTTCTATCTGTCAGAAGATTGAGCATTGCCTCCTGCCTGACCTAGATTATACAACCATCTCTGTGTCTGGTCCCTTGGTGGTGAACTCTTGGTCTCTCAGGAATAATTAACAGACATCATGATGTAGCTTATCATCTGGCATTTCATACAAGTAAGTTGATTGTGAATGGAATACAAATACAGTTAAATGATACCAATCACCAAGCATTCTTTATATCCAGTTCACAAATCCCTATACAGGCACTTTATTTTCATGTGATAAATTACAAAACAAATGCACAACCATTTATCCTGAGATAATTTCACAGACACACAGGCATCCCATTAAACACATCCCCAAAGTAAAGATTTTGTAAAAACAGCAAATATCTGAACATATATATACTACCTACAGATAAGTATATTTTGTTTTCTACACCACTTAGCTTTTAATTTTTAAATAAAAATGAAGTTGCAATGAATTATGTAATGAATTATATATATGTATAAAACACCACTTAGTGTATATTCAATTATTAATGTCAGAAAACCTGTGATGTGAGAAAATTAAATATATATAATTTATCGTCTTTCTGCATTTTCATATTGTGTGGATCACAGCAAACTGTGGAAAATTCTCAAAGAGACAGGAATACCAGACCGCATTACCTGCCTCCAAGAAAACCTGTATGCATCTCAAGAAGCAACAGCTAGAACCAAACACGGAGCAACAGGCTAGTTCTAAATTGGGAAAGGAGTTACCTTAAGGCTATATATTATCACTCTGCTTATTAAACTTATATACAGAGTACATCATGTGAAATGCTGCACTGGATGAAGCACAAGCTGGAATCAAGATTTCTGGGAGAAATATAAACACCTCAGATATGCAGATGACATCACTCTTATGGCAGAAAGTGAAGAGGAACTAAAGGACCTTTTGATGAAAGTGAAAGAGCAAAGGGAAAAAGCTGGTTTACAACTCAACACCCAAAACACTAAGATCATGGCATACAGTCCCATAATTTCATGGCAAATACATGGGGAAACAATGGAAACAGTTACAGACTTTATTTTCTTTGGCTCCAAAATCACTGCAGATGGTGACTGCAGCCATGAAATTAAAAGATGCATTCTCCTCGGGAGAAAAGATATGACCAACCTAGGCAGAATATTTTTTTATCTTTATTTATTTTTTAATTTAAATTTATTTATTTTAATTGGAGGCTAATTACTTTACAATATTGTATTGGTTTTGCCATACATCAACATGAATCCGCCATGGGTATACACATGTTCCCCATCCTGAACCCCCCTACCACCTCCCTCCCCATACCATCCCTCTGGGTCATCCCAGTGCACCAGCCCCAAGCATCCTGTATCCTGCATCGAATCTAGACTGGAAATTCATTTCTTATATGATATTATACATGTCTCAATGCCATTCTCCCAAATCATCCCACCCTCTCCCTCTCCCACAGAGTCCAAAAGACTGTTCTACACATCTGTGTCTCTTTTGCTGTCTCGCATACAGGGTTATCGTTACCATCTTTCTAAATTCTATATGTATGCATTAGTATACTGTATTGGTGTTTTTCTTTCTGGCTTACTTCACTCTGTATAATCGGCTCCAGTTTCATCCACCTCATTAGAACTGATTCAAATGTATTCTTTTTAATGGCTGAGTAATACTCCATTGTGTGTATGTACCACAGCTTTCTTATCCATTCATCTGCTGATGGACATCTAGGTTGCTTCCATGTCCTGGCTATTATAAACAGTGCTGCGATGAACATCGGGGAACACGTGTCTCTTTCAATTCTGGTTTCCTCAGTGTGTATGGCCAGCAGTGGGATTGCTGGGTCATAAGGCAGTTCTATTTCCAGTTGTTTAAGGAATCTCCACATTGTTCTCCATAGTGGCTATACTAGTTTGCATTCCCACCAACAGTGTAAGAGAGTTCCCTTTTCTCCACACCCTCTCCAGCATTTATTGCTTGTAGACTTTTGGATCACAGCCATTCTGGCAGAATATTAAAAAGCAGAGACATCACTTTGCTGACAAAGGTCAGTATAGACAAAGCTATTGTTTTTCCAATAGTTACGTATGATGTGAGAGTTGGACTGGGAAGAAAGCTGAGCATCAAAGAGTTGATGCTTTTGAACTGTGGTGTTGGAGAAAACTCTTGAGAGTCCTTTGGACAGCAAGGAAATCAACCAGTCCATCCTAAAGGAAATCAGTCCTAAATATTCATTGGAAGGACTAATGCTGAGGCTGAAGCTCCAATACTTTGGCCACCTGATAGGAAGAGATGACTCATTGGAAATGACCCTGATGCTGGGAAAGATTGAAGGCAGGAGGAGAAGGGGACGACAGAGGATGAGATGGTTGGATGGCATCACCGATTCAATGGACATAAGTTTGAGCAAACCCCAGGAAATGGTGAAGGACAGGGAAGCCTGGCATGCTACATTCAATGGGGTTGCAAAGAGTTGGACATGACTTAGCAACTGCACAACAACAACAGAGTTTATCAAAGTCAGATATTTCTTAAAATAAATTCTATGTGGGAACTTCCCTGGGGGTCCAGTGGTTAAGACTCTGCACTTCCACCACAGAGGGTGAGGGTTCCAGTTTGCGCCCTTGGTGTGGGTTAAGATCCCACATACCACCTGGCAGGCCAATAAATAAATAAATAGAATTAAAATCATAAAAACAAATAAATAAATTATATAAATGATTTTTAAGACCAAAGAGTATTAAAATGATTTAAAACTTGCAATTTTTGCTTTTTCACCTGTACTCACTTTATATTATCTAATTTTCACTGCATGTTATAGATTTGACATATTATCACATATATCCTGACCTAATAGCCTCATAATATGAAACAGAAATTGAAGCCCAGAGGGAATAATATTCTGCAACTCTGAAGACATTGTTTCTTTACTTCCATAGAAATACCTCAAAAGTAGATTCCTGAATACAACACAATGAAACAAATTTGTCTTAAAATATAACTCTAAGTAGTCTCTCAGATGTTATGGCTTGTTTATGTTAAAGTGACACTTGAAAACTCACAAAATAATGACATATGGCTCTTAGATTTCTGGGAGGACTGATGGATCATACAAGTCCCATTTCTAAGCCAAGGAGGGATCCAGCAGTGACGGAGAGCAGAGGGGCCACTAGGAAGCGCTTGTCACACTGGGAGGGTGTTTTAGTTATATTACATGGACTTGAAAATAATCAATGTCGGAGTGAAGAGAAAGTGATGTGGGGGACCACTTCATTGCAGTTTCAGGAAGGAATAGGTAGTAAAGAAAGTGGTGTCCCTTGACAATGTACAACATGACAGTTTCGAGGAGGTGATCTCTGCATTATCCATCTATTGTAGTATTTTATCACACGTGTGAGTCATTGCTGTACACTTCTGAGCACAGGTTGCTACTTGTTCTTTAAACACCTATAGGTGATAAATATTCTTCCCAAATGTACTATAATCATGTATATTACCTCTACAACTTCAGTCTTAATGCAGTTAATTTAATTGTCACAGATGTGTAAATGCAAAATGAAGAAAAGATGTGCAAGGCATGTACCAGTTTATGCATTCCACTAATTCAGTAAGTTTCATATTTCTTCTGAGCTCTAACTTGGAATAAATACAAAACAAATGATTTTCAGTTATTTTTGTTTATGTCTTCATATTGTTTACTGTTATAGTATTTCCCCTTGCTGTCTATAAAGCTAGAATATCCTTCAGACAAAATTGAATTAAATTAATAATTTTCATAAAAGAGATTTCTGCTACAATGATTTCTGCTATAATGATTTTCCTTAGTGTATTCTCTTCTTTATGTGATGACCTCAATATGAAAATACCAAATGTACTTCTGTGAAAGATATTGACAAGAAAAATCTCAAAAACCCTATGTAATTGCTAAAAGTATTTCAGCATGTATGTATAAGACGATATATTTGTCATTAAGAATTTATTTCTATTCTCTATTTCTCTGGTGTGTATTTGGAGGGAGTGAAGTCAATTATCATCACCATAACCTGATTTCTTTCCAGACATATTTTTCTCAGATGCTTCTCTTTCTCTAAGAATACCATGTTTCCTCAGGCTACACTCTGTTTAGACAGAACCCCATCTTATCTTCACAAACCTGACTGCCCACCCAGGCCATGAGGACTAGTTCTCCCTAAATCTGTAACATGGATAGCAGTATGCTACTGACAATTGAATAACATAAATTGCTTCCCCAAAAGTTTGGGCATTAATAGAGAATACCTTTAAGAATCATGAGGACATGGAAGGAGAGACTGAAGGTTGAATTTAAAATGCAGGACTTTGGAGACAAACAATTGAGATTTTAAAAATCTGTAAACAAACCTCCTTGATGCCAATGATGTCCCTAAACATAATACTGTACAAGTAACTATTTAAAATTTTAAAATAAAATTTAGATTTAGTAAATATTCATATAGTTTTCTATAAAGTATGTCAATTCACACCTCCACTATGACTTTTCAGTGTGAATTATCTGGGTTTTCCACATCTTGTGTTAGCCGCTCAGACGTGTCCAACTCTTTTCGATTCTATGGATTGTAGCCCACCAGGATTCTCTGTCCATGGAATTCTCCAGGCAAGGATACTGGAGTGGGGTGCCATTCCCTTCTCCAGAGCATCTTCCTGACCCAGGGAATGAACCCAGGTCTGTTGCAGGCAGATTCTTAACCATCTCAGTCACCAGGGAAGCCCTTCCACATCTTAAACAACACTATTGTTGTCTGCCTTTTCAATCCTCATCCATTGTGTAGAATATCTGATTCCCTGATGACACAAAAAGCTGGAAATCAACTTATATGAGTATCCCTTTTAACGAAATGTCTCTTAAAGTCAAAATTCTATATAGGTCAGTTAGTTGGGCTTGATTGATGGGATTGAGCCTCCTGTAACCCACTGGACTGGAGATGTAATTTTTTCCATCTATTGGTGTATATGGTATATAATAGAGAGAGAGAGAGAACCCCATCTCTCTGTTATACTTTTTAAATCATCCCAAATAAAAAGTATTGATAGAGGCATATTGACATAGATACAGCACGTGGTAGCTGGAATGTCCAATAGTGATCATTGCATTCATAACTCTCTTTTGGCCAGTGGAAAATGAGGCTCATGGAGGAACTGATTTGCTGAAGGTGACAGTTACTGTAAGTTGAGTGTTCATACAGACACAATACTGTTGAAATTGCTTCTCCAGTTCATAGCTTATTTCTTGAGAGGTTTTCAAGCTAAGTTAAATCTGCTGCCTCTGAAGAAAGAGCCACAAACTTATCAAATCAATGAGAGCTGTTACAATTTTTATTCAGCAAACTCTGCTAACTAACTTTCCACCAGTATGAGCTCATGGATTCTATCATTCTATATATGACCTAACTACCATCCCTGGTTATTATGCTTATTTGTGGGGATACCAATTGCAGAGTAGAAAGAAAGAACTGTGAGAAAAGAATTGACCTAAGTTACAATCTCATTACACACGGTTACTAAAGGAGGTCATGCAATGGGAGTCAGAGATGGTAAATTAAGCCTAAAATTGTTGGGATGATACCTTAATGAGAGGCTGACAAATGACTCAGAGAGGAAATTGGACTGGGCAATATGAAGTATTAAACTCAAAGTTGAGGTTGAGTAGTCAGGGAGAGGGTGAACTAGCAAGAAAGAAGAAAGTCTTCAGTATTAAAAATGTATGCTGTGTTATAAGTTACATCAAAGTTGCATTTATTGCAGTGGAAACTATCTTTAACAGTAGTTTTTTCAGAGGAGAGGATAAGTTAGAAGGTTGGAATCAATATAAACACACTACTAGGTATAAAGTAGATGATCAACAAGATCTTACTCTATGGTATAGAGAACTCAGTTCAGTTCAGTTCAGTTCAGTCGCTCAGTCGTGTCCAACTCTTTGCGACCTCATAAATCGCAGCACGCCAGGCCTCCCTGTCCATCACCAACTCCTGGAGTTCATTCAGACTCACATCCATCGAGTCAGTGATGCCATCCAGCCATCTCATCCTCTGTCGTCCCCTTCTCCTCCTGCCCCCAATCCCTCCCAGCATCACAGTCTTTTCCAATGAGTCAGCTCTTCGCATGAGGTGGCCAAAGTACTGGAGCTTCAGGTTTAGCATCATTCCTTCCAAAGGAATCCCAGGGCTGATCTCCTTCAGAATGGACTGGTTGGATCTCCTTGCGGTCCAAGGGACTCTCAAGAGTCTTCTCCAACACCACAGTTCAAAAGCATCAATTCTTTGGCACTCAGCCTTCTTCACAGTCCAACTCTCACATCCATACATGACTACTGGAAAAACCATAGCCTTGACTAGATGGACCTTAGTCAGCAAAGTAATGTCTCTGCTTTTGAATATGCTGTCTAGGTTGGTCATAACTTTTCTTCCAAGGAGTAAGCGTCTTTTAATTTCATGGCTGCAGTCACCCTCTGAAGTGGTTTTGGAGCCCCCCAGAAAAACAAAGTCTGACACTGTGCGCTCAGTGTGCCGGCCGCCGTGGCCAATACTCTGCAATAACCTATATGGGATAATAATCTGAAAAAGAATAGACACACGAATTTGTATTACAAATAACTTTTCTGTATGACTGAAACTAAGACAAAATTGTTAATCAAATCTAACCCAATATAAAATAGAAATTAAAAGTAGAATTTTGCCAATACAGATCACTGTGAAGGTAAGGTGTGGGCAATGCTGGCATCCGGTGGGGAAGAATGGAATGATAGCCGTAAGGTGATGAGAATCAAGTGCCTTGTCCTAAATATGGAACAGGAAATGTCCTAAGTGCATGAGTTGTCACAAAAGATAGACATTGTTTCCTTTGCAGCTAAATGTGCCATTTCAACCATAGCCCTTGGGGCAGGACCAGAGAATTACATAAGAAAAGTACTCTGGGATTTATTAGCCAAATTACTTCTTGGCAAGGTGCAATCAGGGAATTGCATCATTAGGGTTGTTTCAGGCATTTGGACTGACTTGGGAATGGTATGTCCAACATAGATCACTGTGAAGTAACCTCTGCTCAGCTGGGACAATGAGTGAATGCAGGGCCCTGAAAAACCAGTCCTAAGGGCAAAGAACTCCAAACATGATATGATGATGGGATGTGTAGTGAGATCTAAAACCCTGGATGACTTCCCTCTGAAGTTGATAAAGATGGATCCTGAAGACACCACTCATGACCTGGTGCTGTGAATGATGCCATCTCTTTTCAGGGCTTGCCCCTGAGGGAGTTATGAAGCTTTATAAGATTGTGCAACCTTACGTAAAACAGATAGCGAGTTGGAGCCTGCTGTACAGCACAAGGAGCTCAATGTGGTGCCCTGCGGTGACCTAGAGGGGTGCGGTGCCAGGGCGGGGGGGGGGGGGGGNGGTGGTGGTGGTGCTGGGGGGGTGGGGGGGGGGTGGGGTGCGGGGGGGGGGGGTGGGGGAGAATATATGCACACACATGGGTGATTTGTTTAATGCACAGCAGAACTAACACAACATTGTAAAGCAACTGTACCCCACCTTAAAAAAAAATCCAGATTGAATACTCACCTCTCTCACATCTTACTCATTATATTAAAACAAAAATAAACAGAAACAAATGCAAAAATTCCTGGTTTCCTTATCATATGGAAAGGCATTAATACAGTGTCATTAGATAAAAAGTTAAAGGAACAAAGTAAAGTCTATCTTTTTCTCCTTAAACATACAATGGGTAGATGGTAAAGAATCCATCTGCAATGAAGGAGACTAGGGTTCAATCCCTGGTTAGAAATATCTCCTGAAGAAGGAAATCCAGTATTTTTGCCTGAAGAATTACATGGACAGAAGAACCTCGTGGGCTATAGTCAGCAAAAGTCAGACACTACTGAGTGACTAAGCATCTCAGCACTTTTAATGTAAATGACGGTCAGAGAATCCAATTTTACATAACACAAATAAGCTTATTTTTAATAGGCATGACTATCTTTAATAGGTTTCTAACAAAGTACATTGAATGTGGAAGGGGTTTGGACAATAATTAACAGGTACTGATATATAAAATACACTGCTACTATTCAACATAGTTCTGGAAGTTCTGGCCACAGCAATCAGAGCAGAAAAAGAAATAAAAGGAATCCACATTGGAAAAGAAGAAGTAAAACTCTCACTGTTTGCAGATGACATGATCCTCTACATAGAGAACCCTAAAGACTCCACCAGAAAATTACTAGAGCTAATCAACGAATATAGTCAAGTTGCAGGATATAAAATCAACACACAGAAATCCCTTGCATTCCTTTACACTAATAATGAGAAAGAAGAAAAAGAAATTAAGGAAACAATTCCATTCACCATTGCAACGAAAAGAATAAAATACCTAGGAATATATCTACCTAAAGAAACTAAAGACCTATATATAGAAAACTATAAAACACTGATGAAAGAAATCAAAGAGGACACTAATAGATGGAGAAATATTCCATGTTCATGGATCGGAAGAATTAATATTGTGAAAATGAATATACTACCCAAAGCAATCTACAAATTCAATGCAATTCCTATCAAACTACCAGCGGTATTTTTCACAGAACTAGAACAAATAATTTCAAGATTTATATGGAAATACAAAAAACCTCGAATAGCCAAAGCAATCTTGAGAAAGAAGAATGGAGCTGGAGGAATCAACTTGCCTGACTTCAAGCTCTACTACAAAGCCACAGTCATCAAGACAGTATGGTACTGGCACAAAGACAGAAATATAGATCAATGGAACAAAATAGAAAGCCCAGAGATAAACCCACACACCTATGGACACCTTATCTTTGATAAAGGAGGCAAAAATATACAATGGAGTAAAGACAATCTCTTTAACAAGTGGTGCTGGGAAAATTGGTCAACAACTTGTAAAAGAATGAAACTAGATCACTTTCTAACACCACACACAAAAGTAAACTCAAAATGGATTAAAGATCTAAATGTAAGACCAGAAACTATAAAACTCCTCGAGGAGAACATAGGCAAAACACTCTCCGACATAAATCACAGCAGGATCCTCTATGATCCACCCCCCAGAATTCTGGAAATTAAAGCAAAAATAAACAAATGGGATCTAATCAAAATTAAAAGCTTCTGCACAACAAAGGAAAATATAAGCAAAGTGAAAAGACAGCCTTCTGAATGGGAGAAAATAATAGCAAATGAAGCAACTGACAAACAACTAATCTCAAAAATATACAAGCAACTTATGCAGCTCAATTCCAGAAAAATAAATGACCCAATCAAAAAATGGGCCAAAGACCTAAATAGACATTTCTCCAAAGAAGACATACGGATGGCTAACAAACACATGAAAAGATGCTCAACATCACTCATTATCAGAGAAATGCAAATCAAAACCACAATGAGGTACCACTTCACACCAGTCAGAATGGCTGCGATCCAGAAGTCTGCAAGCAATAAATGCTGGAGAGGGTGTGGAGAAAAGGGAACCCTTTTACATTGTTGGTGGGAATGCAAACTAATACAGCCACTATGGAGAACAGTGTGGAGATTCCTTAAAAAATTGCAAATAGAATTGCCTTATGACCCAGCAATCCCACTGCTGGGCATACACACCGAGGAAACCAGAATAGAAAGAGACACATGTACCCCAATGTTCATCGCAGCACTGTTTATAATAGCCAGAACATGGAAACAACCTAGATGTCCATCAGCAGATGAATGGATAAGAAAGCTGTGGTACATATACACAATGGAGTATTACTCAGCCATTAAAAAAAATACATTTGAATCAGTTCTAAGGAGATGGATGGAACTGGAGCCGATTATACAGAGTGAAGTAAGCCAGAAAGAAAAACACCAATACAGTATACTAACACATATATATGGAATTTAGAAAGATGGGGATGATGACCCTGTATGCGAGACAACAGGGGAGACTCAGATCTATGGAGAGAACTTTTGGACTCTGGGGGAGAGAAAGAGGGAGAGGGTGGGATGGGATGGGAGAATGGCATTGCAACATGTATACTGTCGGGTGGGAAACGAATCGCCAGTTGATGTCAGATGCAGAATGCAGGATGCTTGGGACTGGTGCAAGGAGAGGACCCAGAGGGATGGCATGGGGTGGGAGGTGGGAGGGGATTCATGTTTGGGAACGCTTGTACACTCGTGGTGAATTCATGTCAATGTTTGGCAAAACCAATACAGTAATGTAAAGTAAACTAAAGTTAAAAAAAATAAAAAAAAATCCATTATTTGAAGTTATAAAAGAAAATAGGTGGGTCATGGACAAAGCAAGGGAATTTCCAAAAAAAAAAAAATTTGCTTCTGCTTCACTGACTGTGCTACAGTCTTTGACTGTGTGGATCACAAAAGTCTGTGGAAAAATCTTAGAACTGATGGTGTTTTGCCAAAAGTTTTCACTTCCTTCTCAGGTTCAAAGGATTTGTTAACACAGTAACCCACTCGTTATATACAAATATACAATGCAGATATTTATTAGACAAATATCTAGCTTACTTTCAAGATACTAACATTAATAGAACAGAGGATACATCACCAAATTGGGTTTTGACCAACCTCCAGACTTAAACAGCACTGGGAAGTCCCATGTCATGGACATCTGGAGTCCCAACTGGGAAAAGGTCCCAGGCAGTACCTCCATTCTGCTCTGTGGGTGAGACTTCAAAGACTGTCCTGATTTCAACTTATAATCCCAGGACAGACTCAAACGGATACATTCATCAATCTGGGACCAAATTGCAAGCCTGGTTTTAAGATAATGCTGTTGGCTTTGCCATGGAAAACTTGGAATGTGGCGAAGCCTGGGGCTTGGTTGGCCAGGCCCCCTCCAGGGGCTCAGCTATCTCAGGATTCCTCCCCCGTCTTACCTATGGGACTGCAAGACTTGCACTCATTGCAGTCACTCCCAGTCAGGGCAGTGCCCAGGTAGGTTAGAAACAAGGTCACAGGCCTGCTCTGCTTTGTCTCTGAAGCCTAAACAAGACTATTTATTTACTTTCTTTAACAGATGGGAGTACCAGATCACTTTACCTGTCTCCTGAGAAAATTGCATATGAGTCAGGAAGCAACAGTTAGAACTGGACATAGAACAAATCACTGGCTCAAAATTGGGAAAGGGGTAGGACAAGGCTGTATATTGTCATCTAGTTTATTTAACTTATATGCAGAATACACCATAAGAAATGCTGGGCTGGATGTATCACAAGCTGGAATCAAAATTGCCAGAAGAAATATCAACAACCTTAGATGTGCAGATGATTACCACTCTGATGGCAGAAAGTGAAGAGGAACTAAAGAGCTTCTTGATGAAGGTGAAAGAGGAGAGTGAGAAAGCTGGCTTACAACTCAACATTCAAAACACTAAGATCATGGCATATGGTCCTAACGTTTCATAGCAAATTTTGTGGTTCACTCACTAAGTCGTGTCTAACTCTTTGCAGCCCCATAGACTGCAGCACACCAGGCTTCCCTGTCCTTCATCATCTCCCAGAGTTTTCTCAAACTCGTGTCTATTGAATCGGCAATGCCATTCAGCCATCTCATTCTCTGTTGTACCCTTTTCCTCCTGCTTTCAGTCGTTCCCAAATTCAAGATCTTTCCCAAACATTTGGCTCTTTGGATCAGGTAACCAACATATTGGAGCTTCAGCTTCACCATCAATCTTTACAATGAATATTCAGGGTTGATTTCTTTTAGGATTGACTGGTTTGATCTCCTTGCTGTTCAAGGAACTCTCAAGAGTCTTCTCCAGCACCACAGTTCAAAAACATCAATTCTTTGGACTCAGTCTCCTTTATGGTACAATTCTTACCTATGTACATGATGACTGGAAAAGCCATATTTTGAAGACTACTACTAAAATTCTGTTTAGAATAAAGTCCCAGGACATGTCACAGATACACAGAGAGCCAATATCAATCATTGCAAATATAATCAATTCTAAATGTTACTTTAGGTTTGTTTCTTATTTTCCTGTATAATACTTAAGATGATAACTTTCTCTTCCATTTAAAAGATAGCAATTGGGCTTTTTCTTTTTTAAAAAATATTAACTGAGGTAATGGCTCAATGGTAAAGAATCAGCCTAATAATGCAAAGGATGTGGATTTAATCTCTCAGTCGGGAAGATCCCCTGGAGAAGGAAATGGCAACCCACTCCAATATTCTTGCCTGGGAAATCCCATGGACAGAGGAGCCTGGCAGGAACAATAGAGTCAGACACAACTTTGTGACTAAAAACAACGACAGCAAAAGGCTAATGCTAGGAACACCCCAAGAGGTGTAGTTGTCTTTTCCAGTGACCTTTAAAGAAGACCCAGGTTCTTCATCCCCCAACTTCTAATCATGAGTTTCTGTACATCTGTGAAGAGCACCGTATCTCTTCTCTGCAATATTGGCAAGATAGAACATCCACAGAATGATAACCAGTCTCTGAAGTGTAACAGCAATCTAGTACACATGATTCTAAGATTACTTAGTGATATTATTGGGGCAGAATTATAAGGAATAGACTCTTCATGAAGTCCTGTCAATCCCTGTGATCCCTGTCTCTGTTACTCATTCAACTGAGTCTGGAGGCACAAAACAGAGACATATTTATTTTACACTGAATACACATGTGTGCTAAGTCGCTTCAGTTGTGCCTGACTCTTAACAACCCCATGGACTAAAGCCCACCAGGCTTGACTGTCCATGGGATTCTCCAGGCAAGAATACTAGAGTGGGTTGCCATGCCCTCCTCCAGGGAATCTTCCCCATTAAGGGATCAAGCCCACATCTCATTTCTCCTGCATTGGCAGGTAGGTTCTTTACCATCTGGAAGGCACAGTAAATGTACTAGAATAAAGTGAAATAAAGGGAGGGGTTCTTGCTTGTAAATTTTGGAAAATTTACAAGGACTCCTTTGCTTAATAAAGCAAGGGGTCTTCATTCATTTATTCAATAAGTGTTTTTGAATGGCATTCTGAAGTCCAGTAATGTAAATATCCAAATAGATAATGGGTGAACAAGAAAGGAAAGGAACTTGTATCTATCGAGGTTTTAATTACAATACATGGTTTTATGTTTATTCTTATTTATTTATGAATTTATTTTGTATATGAAAGTATTTGTTCACTGCCTCTACAATTTTACATGCTATGATGACACAGTTATAGAGTGATACAAGTACATAAAAAGTGTACAAAAAACTATTTCACTCACTAATATTCTCTTATTGCTGAGCAACTTTATTAAACATATTGTTTAAAAAATGTACTGGAATCATAAGATGGTAAGTTGAATTGACATAGGTGGAGGGATAGCTTGGTGAGTGCTATCTCACAGTAGGCTTACCCAAGGAAAGAGGTATAAAAAAGACCCTCCCCGCAAAACAGTATATTGCTCCCCTTTCTTAGTCTGGAGACAAATTAAGATCACCAATGACTATTTTCAACACTCAATTTAGGCACAAAGGTAACTAATGGGTAATATCCAGAAGACTGTAAGGGTGAGACTACAAGAATCTATCAGTACCTGAACTTCAGCTCTCAGAATCTTTACATATGTAGTTTTGGTTGAAAACACTGTATCACTCAGAACACAATTTAGTACTGATTACTTTTTTTATGGCAACTTTCACATCCTTATTCCTTAAGCTGTAGATGAGTGGGTTTAACATGGGGATGACAACTGTGTAGAAGACAGATTATTTTGTCTGTGTCCATGGAGTAACTTGAGCTGGGTCTGAAATACATGAACAGGAGCATGCCATGAAATACAGCCACAGCAGTTAAACGGGAGGCACACGTAGAGAAAGCTTTGCGTCTCCCCTCGGCTGAGTTCATCCTAAGGATGGTTGCTATGATGTAGCTGTAGGAGAGGAGGACAGTGATAATGCTGGTCCCCACAACACAACGACTGGATATGAACAGCATTATCCCATTGATGGATGTATCTGAGGAAGAGAGGGCTAGCAAGGCCCGGAAGTCACAGAAAAAGTGATTGATGACATCAGAACTGCAAAATGATAAGCAGGTGTGGATTGCTGAATCTACCAAACTTTCCACATAGACAACAGATATTAGCTGGGTACAGAGTCTTCTGGACATGGAAACTGTATAAAGAAGTGGATTGCAAATGGCTACATAATGGTCATAAGCCATGAGAGCCAACATGAGATATTCCACATCTGCAAAGGTCCCCCAGAAATACATCTGCATAGCACACAAGTCAAATGGAATCCTTTTATGCTCAGATAGGAAATCAGCCAGCATCTTGGGAGAAACAGCAGAGGAGTAGCAGACATCACAGAAGGAAAGATTGCTCAGGAAATGGTACATGGGTGTGTGCAGTATCATCCGAACACTGGCAACCACAGTTATGCCATAAGCCAGCAGGAAGAGCACGAAGAGCACAAATAGCCCCTGCTGCATGTGCCTTCTGTCTGAAACCCCTAGAAATGTGAAGTCAGTAGCCGCACTGCAGTTCTGAGCAGTCATCACTCATATCTATCTGTTGGGAAATTCCTGGTTGTGAAAGAAGAAAAGGAAATGGAGGGTAAATATATCAATTTATTATCTTTATAGTTAAACCCCTGCTCCTTTTGTAGATGTCAGTAATCAAGAAAAGAGACAGACCTTCCTAGGACTGCATGAGGCCAACAGATTCTGAGAAATATTCTCCAATTTTATTTAAATGAAAAAAAAATTTTTGACAACAATACATTTGCAAAGCACTGTATAGTTTTGCAGTGGCCTTTCATCCAAACTAAATCAGACTGTTTTCAATCCAACTTGTGTAGTATTTATGACCATGTTTGTGGCTTTCCTGATGGCTGAGATGGTAAAGAATTTGCCTGCAGTGCAGGATACCTGGGTTTGATCCCTGGGTTGGGAAGATACCCTGGAGAAGGGAATGGCTATCCACTCCAGTATTCTTGCCTGGAGAATTCCATAAACAGAGGATCCTGGTGGGCTCTATAGTCCATGGGGTCACAGAGTCAGGCACAACTGAGTAACTAACACTTTACTACTTCTGTCTAATACTAACAAAATGATGTGCTCTGAATGAATCAAGGGGCTGATAATTGGGTGGTTCACATAACTTGTATTTTGACAAGATTGCTGGGTTTCTTGGTTTGTTTCATTTTTCAATGATGTAGAAATGTTGTTATACCCTGGAGAAGGCAATGGCACCCCACTCCAGTACTCTTGCCTGGAAAATCCCATGGACGGGGGAGCCTGGTAGGCTGCAGTCCATGGGGTCGCTAAGAATTCGGCACTACTGAGCAACTTCACTTTCACTTTTCACTTTCATGCATTGGAGAAGGAAATGGCAACCCACTTCAGTATTCTTGCCTGGAGAATCCCAGGAACGGGGGAGCCTAGTGACCTGCCATCTATGGGGTTGCACAATGTCGGACACGACTGAAGCGACTTAGCAGCAGAGAAGAGTAGTAAGTAAGAAGCACAGGTGATGAATATACTGCTTTCTTATTCCCCCTGTGGAGAGGGCAGAACTATAGCCAGTTCTGAATATAAGAGGTCCTCACATCACCATTAACTTCTCAAGTCCCTCCAACCTCATCATAGGATGGATAGATGGTTCATGATTCAGGACCTGCTGGGACAGAGAGGGTGGTGATTTTTGGATAAGAGTGTGGAAGCATTTAGTATGAACTAAATGCTGAGATGCACATAGAGTAACATGCCAGTGCTGACCATTCTTCTGCTTGGAAGTTTCAGTTATACTGGGGAGATGATGAAGAACAATTGAGATCCAGTTGCAGAGATGCTGGTAGCAAGGGTCACAGAGGCAAGAAAGAAGGCTTGGTTTTCTGCATGAGTCCTTTCTGCCCTAACCTACTCTCTTCCACACTTTGTATTCTGCCATAACGGTTTTGTAAGACACATAACATAAATACTCTCATGGTCACACTTCTGTAACCTCAGAGACATTCACATCTGAGCTGTGGCCCCACTCCAATTCCCTAAAAATTTTAATACTGTTTGATTATTTTATTTGAGCCAGATTTCTCTTCAGTATCTCTGAGTTCTGCCTTTCTTTGGTTTAAGAATTACTTGTCTTTAGAAGGACAATGGAATTCTATGTCCCACTGTTATATTTTACCCAAAC
The DNA here is from genome assembly GCA_006410935.1 of Redunca redunca. Classification (NCBI taxonomy): domain Eukaryota; kingdom Metazoa; phylum Chordata; class Mammalia; order Artiodactyla; family Bovidae; genus Redunca; species Redunca redunca. Next base: position 12,470 of record SJYQ01001897.1, on the reverse strand, counting down.
CAATTATGTGATATATAATGTCATCAGTTAGTCAGTTGAGTCACTCAGTTGGGTCTGACTCTTTGTGACCTCGTGGACTGCAGCACGCCAGTCTTCCCTGTCCATCATGAATTCCCAGAGCTTGCTCAAACTCATGTCCATTGAGTCAGAGATGACATCCAACCATCTCATCCTCTGTCATTCCCTTCTCCTCCACTTGTCCTCTTATGTTCTAGGAGAATTTAAAAAACAGGAGTTGAATGTAGATGAGGGATAGAGAAGAGCATTGGAATAGTGGTCTAGTGATCACTGTGCAGGTTTTCAACCCTAGGACTTAACTCGTATGTCTGCTTAGAAAGACATAATTAAGCAAAAATACTTTCTTTTAAAACCTAAAGCATTTATAGAAATATAATATGTATGTTATACATAATGCATAGTATAAAAGATAAATTTTTAAAATAGTAAAGGACATCTGACCATTTCCATAATGCATGTTTGCTCCTTTTATATTCCCTATTTATATATATTTAAAATAAACAGGTTGTACAACTAATTAAAATAAAAATCTATGTACTATTTCTTCTTTCAAAAAAGCATTAAAAAATAAGGAAATCTCAAATATAAGTCAAAGAAACAGCAAAGATTATCAGTACCTGTCTCAGAACTCCTGACTTGTTCGTTGCATGCAGTTCTGTCTGCAGGAGGGTTCAGCATTGCCTCCTGCCTGACCCGGATTATATAATCATCTCTGTGTCTGGTCCCTGGGTGGTGAACCCTTAGTCTCTCAGGAATAAGTAACAGATATGATGTAATTTATCATCTGATATTTCATACAAGTAAGCTGATTGCACATGGAATATAGACCTTTAGAACAGTTTGCCTTTGGCCCCCCTCTACCTTAATGCCCAATATTATACTTATTCAGAAACAGTGAATGCCTCTGATCTGCAAGCATTCCTAATTCCCAGTTCACCAATCCTTATGCAGCTGCTTTGTTTTCATTCAATACATTAGAAAACAAATGCATACCCATTCCCTATCACAGACTTACACAGACACACAAACGCTCTCCATTAAACACACTCATGAAACAAAGATTTTGTAAAAACAGCAAAAATCTCAACATATTTACATTCCATAGGGATAACTGGATGTTTTCTACACTATTTGGCTTTTAGTTTTTAAATTAAAATGATGTTAGGATTATGTGTGTGTACAGGGAAGCCTGATGTGCTTAAATTCATGGGGTCACAAAGAGTTGGACACAATGACTGACCAACAGCAAGGCTTTTTATATTATGTCATAATTACAGTCTGCTAGAAATCATTTTAATAATTATTTAATTGACATTGGTCACTTCCATTATATGGCAAGATTCATTAGTAGAAAAGCAGATGGAGTCACGATGAAATAAAGCCCACACAGAGTGCAACAGCAACTTAGAAAACACTAACTTTCAGAAAAATTTTAAAAATTAAGACATATAAAGACTGAAGAAACACAAATTTGACAAATAAAGAGTCTGAAAATTTTCCACAAATAAGGAGTATTACACAGAAGTTTAAGATATAAAATGAAACCTGTGGCATTTAGGAAATCATCCATATTTCTAGGATTGGAAGATAGCATAAATATAAACAGGATCATACAACATTAGTCAAACCAATTTTGATTTTCATAAATTATTGTGTAACATTGGGAGGAAGATGTATATGAGCAAATTTTTAATAGAACCGTTTTTTATTTTTACATTTCATCAGAGCCTCTTTCACATCTTTGTTCCATAGGCTATAAATCAGAGGATTTAATATGGGAATCACAAGGGTATAAAACAAGGAGGTCATTTTGTCTTCGTCTAGAGAGTAGGAAGTACTTGGCCTGAAATACATGAAGAGCAGAGTTCCCTGGAAAATTGCCAAAGCATTTAGGTGGGAGGTGCAGGTGGAGAAAGCCTTGAAACTCCCCTCAGCAGAGTGGATCTTTATCACTGCCAGGATGATGTAACAGTAAGACACAAAAAGACCTGAGAGGGTGATCAGTTCAATGAAGCCAAAAATGATAAATATCACTAATTCACTGACCTGTGTATCTGAGCAAGATAGCAAGAGGAGAGGAGGAACATCACAGAAGAAATTGTTAATTTCATTTGACCCACATAAACATAAGCGGAAAGTTAATATTGTATTTATCGAAGCATCCATAACTCTCACCATATAAACCCCAGCCATCAGCAGGGAGCACACCCTGCCAGACATCTTGACTGTATAAAGCAAGGGGTTGCTAATAGCCATGTACTGATCGTAGGCCATGACCGCCAACAGTAGACACTCAGAATCTGCAAAGGTACAGAAGATCAGGAATTGAAGAGCACAGCCATAGAAGGGGATTGATTTGTTCTTGATGAGGAAGCCTGCTGGCATCCTGGGTCCAGTGGCTGTGGAATAGCAGAGGTCACTGAAGGAGAGGTGGCTGAGGAAAAAGTACATAGATGTGTGCAGCTGGGGGTCTGTTCTAACTAAAACGGTCGTCCCGAGATTTGCAACAAGAATAATGAGATAAACAACCAGAAATGTGGTAAATAGGGTCACTTTGACTACAGGGCTACTACTAATTCCCAAGAGAAGGAATTCTTTCAAGGAAGTGCAATTTTCTCCATCTATTCTTCTTTATTCTTCTTATAAAAATGCCTGAGACATTGACTGAGACAATGACAGATCAATGTTTTCACTCTTTTTGAGACAAAATATTATCTGTAACTCAGATAAAATTAATTCCAGTACATTTTATTCTGAGAAAATAGCCCAAACAAGTTTCCCCACTATTTGATTTTAAAAGGTTAAGTGTGGGATAGGAGTTTTGAAAAAGTCTGACTCTAAATGTGGATGTCATCTATGATGTATGTGACTAGTTGGAACCTTCACTGCTTTATCTCAACAATCAGTTCTTTACTGAAAGCCCATTGCATGTCAAACATAATATGAAAGTAACACTTCAATTAAAGACAAGGTTGGAGTATTCAACCTTATAATTTAAAGATACCTATCCAACTAAGAATACAAGTGATTACACTTCATGAGTACTTAAGAATCATAATGTGTTTATTTGTTCGTTTGCTTCTTCAATTGCTAAGACGTGTCTGGCTCTTTCAACTCAATGTTGAAGCCTACCAGCCTCCTTTGTCCATGGGATTTACCAGGCAAAGGCACAGAAGTGGGTTGCCATTTCCTTCTCCAGGGCATCTTCCCAAATCAGGGCTAGAACCCCAATCTCTTGAACTGCAGGCAGATTCCTTACCACTGAGCCACCTGGGGAGCCCAGTTTGCTTATTATTGTGTATTAAATAATGACAGAATGAACTTATCTCTGATTTTGAAAGAATGAACAATATGGTATTATTGTCTCTGCTCTACTTTTTAATGTAGATATTGAGCATTAGATATGTTTTAGTAAAATTACCTCTAGAAATATTTTACTGCTTTGCCACATTATTATTACTTATGTGCAGGAGCACTTTGGTGCCAAAGGACATGTCTCTTGATCAGATAAAGAAAAATTCTAGAAACAAGCAGAAACAAAACACTTTAGCTAATGCATTTTCATCCCTTTAGATTTTAACCTGGGTTGTTCATTAAAAATAGATGGGACAAAGTAACAAACATATATTTGATATAAGCTTCTATTTGTGTATATGTTTATATGTATGTGCATGTGAGTGCTTGTGTGTGCATGCACTCTGTTGATATATGAGATTTGGAGTAGGAATGATGAACTGATTTTGCTTTAGACTTGAGTAAATGTGGTATGTGGTTTTTATGGATTGAATTTGCACTTTATTAATAGCATTAGTATTGTAATAAGTCATTATGCACAGTGGCAAAGAATTTGCCTGCAATGCAGGAGACACGAGTTCAATCTGGGGCTCAGGAAGATCCCCTGGAGAAGGAAAGAGCAACCCACTCTAGTATTCTTGCTGGGAAAATCCCATGGACAGAGGAGGCTGTTGGGCCACAGTCCTTGCAGTCAGAAAGAGTCAGACATGACTAACTGAGCACACACAACATGAACAATATGACACTTTTTACTGTTAAAATATTCAAAAAAATCTTAAATCTTTGTTATACCTTTTCACGGTGCTTTAAAAAATCCAACTTTCCCCTTAAGATATACATATGTAAAATTGTTTGCCAATCAAAATGAATCTGACTTGTCCTGATTTAATAAGAAATACAGTTAGGGACAGATGTACACCCATGGCTGATTCATGTCAGTGTATGGCAAAACCACCACGATATTGTAAAGTAATTAGCCTCCAATTAAATTAATTATTTTTTTAAAATACAATGTTTTTTCCATTAGATTACAGGTTATTAACCAAAGGAAATAAGTAAATAAAGTGTTTATTTACAAGTCTCTAAACATTTGATTCCTTAGTTTTTGAAATTTAAGGTTCTTATTCTTCATTCTTCAAATTTGGCAACTCAGAAACCTACCTGCAATGAGCAAGTTCTCCTGTGCTTGCCTTTGGCGGGTGAACAGTATAGACAGATCACACTCAATTTTTACTTGGTGAGAGTTGGGAGTTAAATATCTAAGGCATTTGCCCTCAGTCTTCTGTGTTATGCAAGCATGAGATAATTAGATTTTTAGTGTTGTATTTTCCCCCGTGAATGTTGTAACAGCTTTAGAAAAGGCCAAACTTTAATTCTTCACACTTGAAGCAAACTGATCGTATCAGGACGGTTAAATGATTTTTTAGTATGATTTAGGTGGCTCAGAGGTTAAAGCGTCTACCTCCAATGCTGGAGACCCGGGTTTGATCCCTGGATCGGGAAGATCCCTTGGAGAAGGAAATGGCAATCCACTCCAGTATTCCTGCCTGGAGAATCCCATGGACAGAGAAGCCTAGTATGTTACAGTCCATGGGGTTGCAAAGAGTCGGACACGACTGAGCAACTTCACCTTCATTGTGACCCTGAGTCTACATCATCTTCCTCCAGTCAAATCAGACATATAATGAAACTCAAATGGACTCTCCACTTAATTATTTTATCTGTTATTACTTCTCTTGCTAAATTTATGAAATTAATAGATTTATTACATATAGAAACTATTTATTAATTTGTTTATCCTTAATGTTTCTTTACTGCTGAAACAATCTCCTTCACCTTCCTACTTTGGAATATATCAGTTTTTCAATCGTATGTTACTAACCAATACCTTTTTTTCTCATTAACTCTCTGTGATTTCAATTCTGAAGTCGCATGTTGTCCAACAAGATTTCAATTATTTGTATAATTTCACACATATAAATGGACTGTGAAGAAAGATGAGTACCAAAGAATTGATGCTTTTGAACTGTGGTGTTGGAGAAGACTCTTGAGAGTCCCTTGGACTGCAAGGAGATCCAACCAGTCCATTCTGAAGGAGATCAATCCTGGGATTCCTTTGGAAGGAATGATGCTGAAGCTGAAACTCCAGTACTTCAGCCACCTCATGCGAAGAGTTGACTCACTGGAAAAGACTTTGATGCTGGGAGGGATTGGGGGCAGGAGGACAAGGGGACGACAGGATGAGTTGGCTGGATGGCATCACTGACTCGATGGACATGAGTCTGAGTGAACTCCGGGAGTTGGTGATGGACAGGGAGGCCTGGCGTGCTGCGATTCATGGGGTCGCAAAGAGTCGGACACGACTGAACGACTGAACTAAACTGAACTGAACACATATAAAATCATTTATTTTTTTCTCTAAATGTATTCTGCAGGAAGAAAAAAACTGAATTTCTAGATCCAGTTCTAAACTAATTTGATTCATCAGGACACCATTGAAACCCTCAGTTACTTAGTTTCTTTGATGATCTTACACCAGAGGTTTATACTCAGTTTATAATTATGATGGTATTAAAGAGTTATCATGTTTCATCTTATAGTTTCCACTATGTTTAGAAAAGCAAAACCAAAATATTTTTATAAATAAAAATATTGATGAAGTGATGTGCATTTAAGTTCCCTTATGGACTTCCCTGGTGGCTCAGACGGTAAAGCATCTCTCTACAGAGTGGTAGACTGGGGTTCAATCCCTGGATCGGGAAGATCTGCTGGAGAAGGAAATGGCCACTCTAGTACTATTGCCTGGGAAATTCCATGGACAGGGGAGCCCAGTAGGCTACGGTCCATGGGGTTGCAAATAGTTGGACACGACTGAGCAAATTCACTTTCCTTTCCTTTCCTTTCCTTTAACAATCATTTTATTAACCTCTACATCAAAAAGTGATACAAAAATAGCTCTTCAGAGACATGTATGGTACTCAAGTGGTAAACTAATAGCTGAAGGTAGGGAAGATTTCTGTATATGACTTTTATTCTGCAACTCTGTTGAATTTTTTGATGGGTCCTAATAGTTTTCTTTTTTGCCAATGTCTTTAGAATTTTCTACACACTGTATCATGAATCTTCGAGTAATGATGTGTGTGTGTGTGTGCGCACGTGTGTTTGTGTTCAGTCGTGTCTGACTCTTTGCAAACCCATGGACTGTAGCCCACCAGGTTCCTCTGTCCATGGGATTCTCCAGGCAAGAATACTGGAGTGGAAGGTTGGGTCCTAAGATGGCAGAGGAATAGGATGGGAAGACCACTTTCTCCCCCACAAATTCATCAAAAGAACATTTAAACGCTGAGTAAATTCCACAAAACAACTTCTGAAGCCCTGCAGAGGACATCAGGCACCCAGAAAAGCAGCCCATTGTCTTTGGAAGGAGGTAGGAAAAAATATAAAAGACAAAAAAAGAGACAGAAGAGGTAGGGACGGAGCTCTGTCCTGGGAAGGGGGTCTTTAAAAGAGAGAAGTTTCCAAACACCAGGAAACACTCTCACTGCTGAGTCTGTGGCGAGCCTTGGGACCACAGAGGGCAACATAACTGGGAGGAAAAATAAATAAATAATTAAAACCCACAGATTACATGCCCAATGGTAACTCTCCCAGCAGAGAAGCAGTGCAGACGCCTGCACCCGCCACTAGCAAACAGGGGCTAGGCAGGGAGGCACAGGCAACATTGCTTAGAGTAAGGACCAGGTCTGAATGCCCTGAGGACAATCTGAGGGAACTAACTTGGGCTAGCAAACCAGACTGTGGGATAGCTACCATGTGAAAAGCCCTAACTTAAGACACCACCAGGCCTGCTCACAGAACAAACGACTGTACAGAGCTAGTCTGCTGCAGACCATACCCCTCCAGTGACAGGCAGCCAGAGCTGGAATGGGGCAATCGCAGCCCCAGAGAGACATAATCTACCAAACTGCAAGCAGGCTTCTTTGCTAACTAAGACTTCTTGGGGTTCTGGACAATACACCCAGAAAACCAAGCAGCAGGGACAGGGGAGGCAATAAGCAGCAGCAACCGTGCTCACCAAATACCTCATCACCTGAGCAGCTCCGACCTGGGAAGGGCACAAAACGCAGGCCCAACCGAGTCTGTGCCTCTGAGGACTTCCTGAGTGCCTGAACCTGAGTGGCTTAGAACTGGGAGGTGCATGCAGTCCAGGGCCAGCCTCGGATGGTTCCTGGCAGAGCAACATAGAGCCTGAGCAGTGTGGGCAGGTGCCGGTGTCCAGCCCCGGTGGATCCAGGGTGATTTGAAGGGGAGACGGATAGGCAAGGGTAAAACTTATTTATTTATTAATATAAGATTAGATTAGGAAGAAATAGTGTAGTAGGAAAATTAAGTGGAGAAAATAGGCTGAATAACTTTGTTTATGGGGAAAACCAATAAAGTTCCAGACAAGGAACTTGCACCATCTATGTTGGGCCATCGGCGCCCACTTGAATATCAAAGGGTGCCCTGCCTTAGGCTCCCTTTCACGCGGGTCTTAGAAGCCAGGGCAAGTAAGTAGACGTGGTGAGCCTCACTGCTCCAAATGGGAATTCAGCCAGAAAAGGAGAGAGAGGGAGAGGGAGAAAAAGAGAGGGAAACACACACAGGGGGAGCCAGATTCCCAAGAAACTAGGCCAAGAGACTAGTCCGAGAAACTGGTCCATCATTTATTGTTCATAAGGCTTTTTATACTTTTGATAGTACATAGAAATCAATGGGTAACACAAAGTTATGCAGCATTAGCCACCCAGACTTTTATCAAAACCAGGCTTTTCTCTCTGCATACCTAGTTGTATACACAAGTCTTAGGTGATTTGCATCATCTTCTGGCCAAAAAGGTCAATTAACATTTTACATCCTTTTTCTGATAAGGGTTTGTCAACCAGAAGACTTATTTGTGTTGTTCTTCTCAAAGAATGGTGCCACTCTCAGAAAACACTAAATAAAGTTACATTCTTACATAGCAAAGATACAGCAATTTATGACAAGTAAAAGGAGTACAGTGATTTATAACAAAAGAAAAGTAATTAACTCAAAAGTCTAGTGTTGCTAACATCAAAACTATTATATATCTTTTTCCATATCCCATTTACATTGATTAATATCCTCCCAGGTGCCTAAAAGATAAAGAATATAGAGGCCTGGCAGCAATCATTGAGTCAACAGTGAAATCCGTCACCAATATGATTTGTAGCACTTTAGAAAAGGCTCTGCATCTTTAAGATGTTTTTAAGCTTTGTGCCTCTCACAGTTGGGGGGCTGCAAGCAATTCACAAGCTGTAAAAAGTCCGGGGGAACCTGTTAGGCAAGCTAGAGAGTTATCAGAGGGGGTTTTAAGCCGAGACACTCTTTTGCAGGAGACTGAAACCCTGAATTAATTTTTTCCAGAGAGTGTCAGAAAATTAGAAAAGCACAATACAATAAGGCAGGCATATTCTTATTTTGGGGGGGTTACTTGCTCAGGAAATACCAGGGGGAAAACCTGAGGCCTGATTCGCCTTGCCCATCAGGCAGGCCTCTGCCGCATGACCTTGTCACGGTTGGGATTCCTCACTCTGGCTCCCGGCAGGCAGGGAGGGCACACGTGCTGTGAGGGGGGGCAGACCCAGTGTGGCTGAGACACTGCAAGCACACGCCAGTGTTATTTGTTTGCAGCGTCCCTCCCTCCCCAGAGCACGACTGAACAAGTGAACCTAAAAAAGTGTCAACCACCGCCCTACTTGGGTCAGGGTGGAAATCAGACACTGAAGAGACCAGCAAACAGAAGCTAAAACAGAGGGAACCACCTTGGAAGTGACAGGTGCAATAGATTAAAACCTATGTAGTTAGTACTGACTACATAGGAACAGGCCTATAGATCTTGAGAAATATATAAGCCAGACCAAGGAACTATCCAAAAATGAACTGATCCCACACTGCCCACAATGACACCAGAGAAAGTCCTAGATATATTTTTACTATTTTTACAATCATTCTTTTTTTTTAATTTTTTAAAAAT
>SJYQ01001896.1:26551-38356 GCA_006410935.1 Redunca redunca | reverse complement strand
AGACTGAACTGAACTGAGACCTTATCTTATAGCCACTCTTAGAGTCCCAGTTTTTTTGTTTTTTTTTTCCCTAGCAAAGGCCAAATGATGAAAACACTATGATTAGTTGTTCTTTCCCAAGTGCTTTTTCTGCTTTACCCTTAGCTGAATTTATACCTACCCCACACAAAATACCTATCAGTGTAGTGGCCTATACATCTCTTAATCTCACATTGGCATCCTGTAAGTGTCAGGATTCTTGACATAACGGTGGTATACTCCCCCTTACTCCTTTCCCACCTTCGAGTAATTTCCTAGGGAAAGCAAAATATTGCTAGTAGCATGTGTAACACATATTTAGGATGCTAAACCGTGAATGTCATAAGTCTTCTTTCATCTATTTCTAGTACAACAGATGTTTTTGATTGAATGAAATAAGTGAAAGGACGTTTGTCCTCCAGTGGTCTGTTTCCAAACCAAATGTGAATTTCTTAAATGGTCAATTTGGGCAGTTTATTTGTAACTGTCCTTTGGCACGTCTGGGATTGTCACTCCATTTAAATTTAATTCTTTTCTCTTTTGTGCTCCCATTTGTATTGCCTTTTTACCACTGTTAGAACATCAGTTCATTTGATCTGTTCTTTGGTTCTTTGAGGCATAGATGACCTTTATTGTGCTTTTTTCATTTCCCAGAATAGTGCCTTGTACATGTTATCTAAATATATTCATGAAAATAGAATAGCAGCAGGCCCTTTTTAATCTGTAGATATAAATTAAAATGTAATGTATTTACTTTTAATCATAGTGATTTCTCATTTAGAGACAGTTTCCTTTCCTCAATTTAATTTCCTAGTTTTTTTAATGCTCTTCACAACTATTTTTGCTTAAGCCAACTGAGCCTCTTCCGGTCACAAGCACTGAAAGAACAAAGTGGAAGGAAGTAAAATTATTTTTATAAAGCCATTTTTTTTCCTGCCAGCTAATTTCTAGTGTGGAGCTTCCTAGGAGGCTCAGTGGTTAAGAATCCACCTACCAATGCAGGAGACATGGAAAACTTGGGTTCGATCCCTGGGTTGGGAAGATCCCTTTGAGAAGGAAATGGCAAGCCACTCCAGTATTCTTGCCTGGAAAATCCCAGGGACAGAGGAGCCTGATGGGCTACAGTCCATGGGATCTCAAAAAGTCAGACATGACTTAGCGACTAAAACAACAATAGTTTTCTGAGGTTAGAAAAAAGAAAATAGGAACACTTTCACCTCCAAATGTAAATTTCTAAAGCCAATTTGTTAACTCCTTAAGTCAGAATTGGCTACCAGTCTGAATAGTAGTATGTAGCAGAATACAAATGAGTGTGTGTGTGTGTGTGTGACTAGGTTTGCCAGGGAGAGAGAGAAAAATGTTTTTTATGTGACTAAAACCTGGAACCAGAATGCTTGCAAAGAACTCTACTAGGAGGAACTTAAACCAAAAGACTGGCATTTAAGATTTTATGTGCTTAATAATTGTGCTCAATTGCTAAGTTGTGTCCAACTCTTTGCGACACCACATACTGTAGCCTACCAGGATCCTCTGTCCATGGAATTTTCCAGGCAAGTGACTATAACAGATAATTCAAATCGAATTAGAGTCTGGCCTAACGTCAGAATGATATACAGCCAAACAGTCTTTTTTGTAAACTAGTGTATAAATCTAGAAAATCAAAGGTATAACACAGTCCTTTCTCTTTCTTTAGTTACCTAGATCAAGATGAATAGCGATCAAGTTACATTGGTTGGTCAAGTGTTTGAGTCCTATGTTTCGGAGTACCATAAGAACGACATACTTCTCATCTTGAAGGAAAGAGACGAAGATGCTCATTACCCAGTTGTGGTTAATGCCATGACCCTTTTTGAGACCAACATGGAAATTGGGGAATATTTCAATGCATTCCCTAATGAAGTGCTAACTATTTTTGATAATGCACTGAGAAGATCAGCCTTGACGATTCTCCAGTCCCTTTCTCAGCCTGAAGGTCTCTCCATGAAGCAGAATCTTCATGCCAGGATATCAGGTGAATTTTACTGCCATATTGTTTTTTAGGAAGATTTTGAGAAATCCCAACATATATTGAGTTCGTACTAATAATTGATTTTTATACTTAAAATGGGCTTTCCAGGTGATTCAGATAGTAAAGAGTCAACCTGCAATGCAGAAGACCCAGGTTTGACCTCCAGGTCAGAAAGATCCCCTAGAGAAGGAAATGGCAACCCACTCCAGTATTCTTGCTTGGGAAAATCCCATGGATAGAGGAGCCTGGAGGGCTACAGTCTGCGGGGTCACAGGAGTCAGACACAATTTAGCAACTAAGCCACCATCCTTAAAAACATATCCATTGTGTAATTGATAGTCACTTTTGGAGAAGAATCATGATTCTATACTGTTTCTCTGGACATTTGGAAGGCTAGGCTGGCTACTAGCCATACCAACTGAGAGGAAGGAGAATGTGTGGAGGCAGTATGTTTGTGTGCATATATACACATATGTTCAGTTCAGTGTATAAAACTAATACAGCTTTCTGAGCTTTTGTGACTACCAACAATAAAAGTATAGATAATACAAAGAATAATAAAATTTGGTAGATGCTACCCAGTGAGAAAATTCATTATTTTTATATATCAAGATTAGCATTGTGCTGGCCACCTGTTAGGCCCTCAGTAACTTTTTTGGAATGAATAACAGACAAATCCTCTTAAGTTTAAATAAATTGCAGTGGAGCAATTAGCAACTTGTGTTAAAGCTATGTCTTTGAATTCCTGCAATCTAGGATTGGAGAACACATGTGCCATTTTGTTTGAAAATAAGTATTTACTTTATAGTACATTTCAGAAAGACAGGGATTTATAAATAACAAAAATCGATTGCTGTGGGACTTCCCTAGTGGTCCAGTGGTTAAGACTCCGTGCTTCTAATACAGGGGATGCAGGTTAGATCCCTGGGCAGGGAACTAAGATCCCAAATGCTGCCTGGCCAAAAAAAGAAAAAAGAAAAAAAAACCCAAAAATTAATGCTGTGATTTCAGAAAGATTAGGAGTCACTATAGAATTCTTTGGAGATGAATTAAAATTCAAAAAAAGATACTTGATTTAGGTGAAAAAATAGTATCTGCAGTTGCACTTACTGGAATAAAATTATGAATATTATTAATCTTTATGTATCAGACACTAGGTAATATCTTGCTAGGATCAAGAAAAAATGTTCTGTTCTGATGATGTTTCAGAAAGGTTGTTAAAAGGGACTTTAGTTGATGTTATTGAAATGGTATTTAACAAATGACTTTAGGCTGTCTTTAAGTTTAGACACTTTTCAATGCTCAGTTTAAATACTAAAATTCTGTCTGCCTAAGTGATCCTATTGGTTTCAGGTGAATTTAGCCCATTTCTTGAGAAAGTAACTTGTGAATTATATTACTACCAAAATAACATCATTCTACAAACATATCCCATGTGGGGATTTGCTAGACCCTTGGGAAAGCAAAGTGCATATGGTATAGTCCCTCATCTAAAGGGCTTCAAGGCTATAAGGGAGACAGCTGTATAGTGAAATTTATTTCCCAATCTATGTATGTATGCCCACAAATCCATGCATATGTACGTATAGAACATAATTGTAAAGACACTCACGGGCATCTTTTACTCGTGTGACACATGTGTCACTGAAGATATCTAGACGATATATTAGCTCACTGAGCAGGGAGTGACTTGTCCTAGATGATTCACCCAAGGATTCCAGACTAGAAGATGAGCTCAGGGAGGGATGCAGGTGTCCCAGGCAGAATGGACCAGGAGTGGGAATGGTCTGGTTTTAGGTATGTTGCACCTCCATTTTGGACTCAGGCAAGGCATTGAATTAGTGAAACCTAGGATGCCTCTGTGGGCTTCCCCAGTGGCTCAGTGGTAGAGAATCCACCTGCCAGTGCAGGAGATGTGGGAAACATGGGTTTGATCCCTGGGTCTGGAAGATTCCCTGGAGGAGGAAATGGCAACCCACTCTAGTATCCTCGCCAGGTGTAAATCCCAGGGACAGAGGAGTCTGGTGGGCTACCATCCATGGGGTCTCATAGAGTTGGACACGACCGAGTGACTGAACACACACACACAGGATGTCTCTGTGGTTCAATCTCCTTAGGAACATAAGACATTTTTCTGGTTTGTTTTTCTAGAATCTGCATTGTTCTTTGACTTCTGGGATTTTTATTGGTCTGAAGTTTACTTGGGCTTCCCAGGTGCTGCGGTGGTAAAGAATCGCCTGCCAGGGCAGGAGACGCAAGTTTGATCCCTGGATCTGGAAAATCCCCTAGAGAAGGAAATGACAGCCTACTCCAGTATTCTTGCCTGGAAAACTCCATGGGCAGAGGAGCCTGGCAGGCTGCAGTCCATGGGGTCACAAACAGTCAGACACGACAACTGAGCGACTGAATATAGACACAGAAAATTTACTTTCTATTCCCAGTGGTTTTGACGAAAGGTGTTCAAATACACAGCATCAAAGCAAGTGAGAAAGAAAAAAATAGCACTCACATGGTTTTTTTTTACATTATTTATTTATTCATTCTTGGCTGTCCTGGGTCTTCGATGCTGTTCGGGCTTTTCTCTAGTTGCAGAGAGTGGCTGCTGCTCTGTAGCTGTGTTGCACAGGCTTCCCATTGCAGTGGCTTCTCTTGTGGTGGAGCAGGGACTCTAGAGCACAGGCTCAGTCGTTGTGGCGCGTAGGCTTAAGGCTCCATGGCAGGCGGTATCCTCTAGGATCAGGGGTCGAACTCATTTCTCCTGCATTGGCAGGCAGATTCCTTACCACTGAGCCCTCTGGGAAGCCCCTCACATTATAGTTCAAGTAGTGTTTCTCAAACATTAATGGGCATCAGAATCACCTATAGGACCTGTTCAAGTGCTGATTGCTGGGCCCCACCCCCAGAGTTTCTCATTGAAGAGATCTGACCTCGTGCCCAAGAATCTGCATTTCTCAAAAGCTCTGAGGCTGATGCTGATCTCCAGGGACTGCCTGCCAGCAACCACGGGCTTGAAGTAATTGATCTGGACATAACCTCTAACACAGATCTGGACATGTCTCTGTTTTAAGTAATAATTTAATTTCTCTCCGTAAGTGAGTCAGAGAATGATAGAAGTTTTTGTTGTTTAGTGTTAATGGTGGCTTAATCCCTGATGTACCTGCTGCTTCACTGGGATAAGTTGAAGAATACACTTAGTAACATATAGTAAGACAGATTAAAATAAATTGACATTTCTATTGTCCCTTACTCTTTTTCAGTTCTAAGATTTGGATTTTTGTGGTCAGTTTTGCTGTTACTTTTAGCTCTATCTTTATATTATAAATTTGCTTAAAAATTGAAATAATATGAAAGAGTGTGAAGATCCAAAAATATACTCACCTCTACTACCCTTTTCTTAAAATAATGCAGTTACTTTAGAATAAAAAATAAACCACTTAATGGTAATGATATCATGCTCCAGACTAATTGGTTTGATTCTAAAAAAAAAAGTTTATTTCACATGTATCATATGCATGATTCCATTCAGTGAGATAACAACATTAAAGTCATATTGCCCTGAATTGTTAAAGTGTAGAAGATAATGAAAAGTTGATTTTCTTAGAAAAGTCAGTTGTAATTGTTTACTTAGTTTTTTTCATGAGAGATGCTATAATTGCGTTTAGCCACAGGCCCTCTGGCGGGTCTGGACAGCAGGGGATTCACTCACCCTGGCACTGCAGGAGGAACACAGAGAGGGTTGGTGAGCATAAGAGGCATGGACCCTTGTGGTTGAGCCTAAAACCCTTCACCTCCCACCTTCTTTCTTCCTGAGTGTGGAATATCTCTCTAGCACAATTCCTTATACTGGTCGAAGTAGAACCAGTTTTGCATAGTCTTGTCATGACCCAGCATGCCCAGGTCTAGATCATCACTTGCAAGGAAAGGAAGGTGTCTCTGGACCCCAGGAGTACCTTCTTTTACACTCTTCGTGGCAGAAGTTTCCTCCAGAAATAAAGGACATCTTCTGTGCATTGGCGCATTCATTTTACCGTTTTGCTTAGTGCTTCTATTTTTGTACATGTGAGGGTGCTAGCCTCGACTTAGGGAAGTTTTCTTGCAGAAGGGTAAATCTGAATGTACTCTACCTTGCTGAGTGAACTGGGGAGAGTTCTCCAAAGTATCCTAGGAAAGCTGCAGAGGTACCATGATTTGCAGAGAGATTCACGCTTTTTGTTTGGACTAGGAGATTGGAAGTCATGAGAAAGGCAAGACTAGAGAGAGGGCAAGTTACAAGGCTTGAAAACACTGTCAGATTAATGTATTAATAAATCCTAAATCTAACTGGAGAAAGCACTAGCCTTTGGTCATTCCACTGCCATTTCTTTATCACTTAGCTTTGTGGTTTACTCAGAGTCATCAGTTGATTTTATGTGTGGTTTGTGGCAGTGTATTCGTCACTGAGTAAGGTTAAATTTATATACTCTACATTTTTACTGAGATAGAATGTAATATACTGTATTTACATTCTACTTAACAGATAGCCCTCTTAAGAGGATCAATTCTTTTTAAAATCCAGGTTATTTTATCATCTAGTTACACACGTTTAAAGAGAGTCNTATACTGTATTTACATTCTACTTAACAGATAGCCCTCTTAAGAGGATCAATTCTTTTTAAAATCCAGGTTATTTTATCATCTAGTTACACACGTTTAAAGAGAGTCCACTGACAATTGTTATTTGGAATAATTCTTTTCTATTTTTTAAAAAAATTTTATTATATATTGGAGCATAGTTGATTAACAATGTTGTATTAGTTTTAGGCACACAACAGAGCAATTCAATTACATATACACATGTATCTGTTCTTTTTCAAGTTCTTTTCCCCTTTAGGTTATTACAGAATATTGAGCAGAGTTCCTGTGCTATGCAGTAGGTCCTTACTGGTTATCTATTTTAAATATAGTAGTGGAGAAGGCAATGGCACCCCACTCCAGTACTCTTGCCTGGAAAATCCCATGGGTGAAGGAGCCTGGTAGGCTGCAGACCATGGGGTCACTAAGAGTCAGACAACTGAGCGACCTCCCTTTCAGTTTTCACTTTCATGCATTGGAGAAGGAAATGGCAACCCACTCCAGTGCTCTTGCCTGGAGAATCCCAGGGACGGCAGGGCCTGGTGGGCTGCCGTCTCTGGGGTCGCACAGAGTCGGACACGACTGAAGCGACTTAGCAGCAGCAGCAGCAGCAGTGTGTGCATCATTTTGTTGTTTTTTAGGTTTCACACGTAAGCAATATCATATGACATTTGTCTTCCTCTATCTGACTTATTTCACTTAGTATGATAATCTCCAGGTTCATCCATGTTGTTGTAAATGGCATTATTTGTTTTAATGGCTGAGTAATAGTCCATTGTATTAAAGTATAAGTGCTGCATCTTCTTCTTTTTTATATTAAGGTACAGCCAATTAACAATGTTGTGATAGTTTCAGGGAAACTATCAACAAAGGGATTCAGCCATATATATACTTATATCCACTCTCCCTCAAACCCCCCTTTCAACCAGGTTGCCACATAACATTGAGCAAATTTCTATGTGCTATACAGTAAGTCTTTGTTGATTATCTATTTTAAATGTAGCAGTGTGTATCTGTCCATCCCAAACTCCCTAACCCTTCCTCTCATCCTTCCCTCTACTCCCCTGGCAACCATAGGTTTGTTCTCTAAGTCTGTGAGTCTCTTTCTTACTTTCTTACTCTTTTGTAAGTAAATTCATTTGTATCATTTCTTTTTAGATTTCACATATAAAGGATATCATATGATATTTCTCCTCCTCTGTCTGACTTACTTCACTCCGTATGACAGTCTCTAGGTCCATTCATATTGCTGCAGATGGTATTATTTCATTCTTTTTAATGGCTGAGTAATATCCCATTGTATATATGTACTACATCTTTTTTATCCATTCCTCTGTTGATGGCTATTTAGGTTGCTTCCATGTCTTGGCTGTTGTAAACGGCACTGCTGTTTACACTGCGTGTCTTCTTTCCAACCATGTTTTTCTCCCAGGAATGGGATTGCTGGAACATATGGAAGCTGTATATTTAGTTTTTTAATGACTCTCTGTACTGTTCTCCATAGTGACTGTGCCAATTCATGTTACCATCAATAGTGTAGGAGGGTTTTCTTCTCTCCATACCGTCTCCAGCATTTGTCATTTGTAGATTTTTTGATGATGGCCATTCTGACTGTTGTGTCTTTTCTGTTTTCTAAATTGAGTTGATTTGACCTTTTTCTTAAGTAAAACACTGAAGTTTTTTCTTTTTTCCTGAAATTATACTCCTTTAGGAAATACAAGAAAAATATATTGCATGGAATCATATCTCAAGATGTAAGTCGATGTGTTTTTGTTTTGTTTCTCCATCAGGATTGCCTGTTTGTCCTGAGCTGGTGAGGGAGCACATCCCTAAAACCAAGGATGTGGGACACTTCTTGTCTGTCACAGGCACAGTGATTCGCACAAGTCTGGTGAAGATCCTGGAGTTTGAGCGGGATTACATGTGTAACAAGTGCAAGCATGTATTTGTGGTCCAGGCTGACTTTGAGCAGTATTATACTTTCTTCCGGCCGTCCTCATGTCCCAGCTTGGAGAACTGTGATTCTTCAAAATTCACTTGCCTCTCAGACTTGTCATCTCCAACTAGGTGTAGAGATTATCAGGAAATCAAAATTCAGGAACAGGTAAATGATCAAATACATGAGAAAAATAAATTTGAAGAAGTGTTTTTCAGCTTTGGGTAAATTGCCAGGACTAAGGAACATTTAACGGATTATATATGGAACTTGTGTCATCACTTAGTAGATCAAGCATGAAATTTTTTCTCATAGAGTTTAGAATTTAGAGACCATAAAATGGTCATCTTTTTATAGTGAGCATTGGCAGGCAAATTATGAAGTGACTTAATAATTATTTTAAATTGAAAAAGTGAATTTCTAAGAAGTTTACCTAAGTGATAGGAAAAAATTAAATGGGTTTAATTGGTGGTTAAACACTGGAGTGGGCAGGATTTGGGGTTTAGGTGCAATTTATGTGCTGTGCCAAACAAAGTATACATAAGCATTTTAAACGTGTGCATGAGCCTTAGTTTCCTTTACTTGCAACTTAAACACAAAGGCTTTATTCGGTGTCAAAGACTCAGACCCCTTCTGTCTTTCTACACCATTCTTAATAAATGGCTTCTATTCTTATGGTGGTCAATGGTTCAGGATGGTGGCTACAATTCTGTAATGTCTGTATCCCAGTCAAGGAATAGGAAAAAGGAAGCAAAAGCACCTGTCATCTAAACCAAGTATCCATTTAAGCAGTCTCTCTCAAAGTCTTCTGCAACAAGTTTGCTTGTATCTCATTGGTCAGACTTAGTCATATGACCACACTTAGCTGCAAGGGAACCTGAGAGATGAGTCTTCTATAAAGGAAGAAATAAAGGCACACATATAATAAGAATAAAGCTAGAATTCTCTTACTAACGAATAATCAAAGGAACTGAGTGATTTGTCCCAGGTCTTATGAATAGAGATCAGGGAAGAACTGCCTCTCTTTTCTGGTTAAGTAACTTTATTATTGTGTTCAGTAGCTGGAGCATGTTTTATTTTGACCACCCACCAGGTAGATTATACTTTGAGCTATTTCCATCTGGATGGTTTTATATTATTCTAGTTTTAGTAAATTCTTCAACTGATAGTAGGCACAAGTTTCAAGAAAATTCCTTAAATCGCCATGATAATTAAATTGCATGATAATACCAGAGAAACAGA
Source organism: Redunca redunca (assembly GCA_006410935.1). Lineage (NCBI taxonomy): Eukaryota > Metazoa > Chordata > Mammalia > Artiodactyla > Bovidae > Redunca > Redunca redunca. The sequence continues at coordinate 28,541 of SJYQ01001896.1, read as the reverse complement.
CAGTAATGTCAAGAACTGCTAGGCTTCTGAATACTTAGTATATATTTTACATGTACTCAGTATCTGCTTTCTTTTCCTTGCTAGGTTCAGAGGCTATCTGTTGGAAGTATTCCACGATCGATGCAGGTTATCCTGGAAGATGATTTAGTAGATAGTTGTAAATCTGGTAAGAATGAACTTCTGTTAATTTATATAGTAGGTCTCAGCTTTCTTCACAGCCCAACTCTCACATCCATACATGACCACTGGAAAAACCATAGCATTGACTAGACAGACCTTTGTTGGCAAAGTAATGTCTCTGGTTTTCAATATGCTATCTAGGTTGGTCATAACTTTCCTTCCAAGGAGTAAGCGTCTTTTAATTTCATGGCTGCAGTCACCATCTGCAGTGATTTTGGAGCGCAAAAAAATAAAGTCTGACACTGTTTCCACTGTTTCCCCATCTGTTTCCCATGAAGTGATGGGACCAGATGCCATGATCTTAGTTTTCTGAATGTTGAGCTTTAAGCCAACTTTTTCACTCTCCTCTTTCACTTTCATCAAGAGGCTTTTTAATTCCTCTTCACTTTCTGCCATAAGGGTGGTGTCATCTGCATATCTGAGGCTATTGATATTTCTTGCTTTTGAACTGTGGTGTTGGAGAAGACTCTTGAGAGTCCCTTGGACTGAAAGGAGATTCAACCAGTCCATTCTACAGCAGATCAGTCCTGGGTGTTACTGGAAGGACTGACGCTAAGGCTGAAACTCCAATACTTTGGCCACCTCAGGCGAAGAGTTGACTCACTGGAAAAGACTCTGATGCTGGAAGGGACTGGGGGCAGGAGGAGAAGGGGATGACAGGATGAGATGGCTGGATGGCATCACTGACTCGATGGACATGAATTTGAGTAAACTCGGGGAGTTGGTCATGGACAGGGAGGCCTGGTGTGCTGCGAGTCATGGGGTCGCAAAGAGTCCGACACGACTGAGCAACTGAACTGAATTGAACTGAAAGTATTGACTGGGCTTCCCAGGTGGCACAGATGGAAAGAATCCACCTGCCAATGCAGGAGATGTGTGTTCGATCCCTGGGTCAGGAAGATCCCCTGGAGAAGGAAATGGCAACCCACTCCTGTATTCTTGCCTGGGAAATCCCACGGACAAATGAGCCTCACATGCTACAGTCCATGCAGTCCCCAAGAGTCAAGAGATGACTTAATGACTAAACAACAACAACAAAAGTATTGATTAGGAAAAACCACTTTTCATTTTCCTGAGCTCAACTGCAAGTGAGTGTGGGGAACTTGAGAACAGAGGCTGGCATGAGGTGGGAGGTGATAGAGGAAGGAAGCTGGGCTGGAGTTCAGCGATCTAGTCTAGCTGTTTGTTTAATAGATGAAGAACCCGACTTGCCCACAAGAGTTTAATCTTTCTGTTTTTCTTATTCCAAAAACCTTAAAAACTTGGTTCTATATGTTTGCTTACTGATTTTCACTGGCTATTTAACATTTAATTTGAATTGAAGTTGGGTCAGAAAATGGATTATTATTGATGACTGCCTTTCAATTTATTTCAACACGTCCTGCTTTAAATATTTCCCACCCTCACATAAAAGACTTTAATCTCTGTAAAAGACAAATAGTACCAGTGTGTCCCCTGAGGCATAACAGTTATGTTTGATCTCTTATTTCATGTCCCAGTGCTCCCCTAGTTGGACAAATCAAGAATGTTTCATTCCTCTAAATTCCATCATTTCCCTTTTCTTAACCCTTGACTTCTCCAAATGCCTTATTTAAAAAATATTTACTGAGCTGACATTTCATTAAAATGATGAGGCAAAGGCTCTATGAAAACAGAGTTCAGTATCTACAGTAAAGAATAATTCCTTGTCAAAACACTTTCCCCTTCCACCAAGAATCACCAATTCATACTTTGATATTTATATCAAATATAGTAACAATTTATAATTCTCCAAACAATATTTTAACTAAATAATAGCTTTGATCAGAGA
>SJYQ01001896.1:0-23763 GCA_006410935.1 Redunca redunca | reverse complement strand
TCCAAGGGACTCTCAAGAGTCTTCTCTAACACCACAGTTCAGAAGCATCAATTCTTCCGTGCTCAGCCTTCTTCACAGTCCAACTCTCACATCCATACATGACCACAGGAAAAACCATAGCCTTGACTAGACGGACCTTAGTCGGCAAAGTAATGTCTCTGCTTTTGAATACGCTATCTAGGTTACTAACGCATATATATGGAATTTAGAAAGATGGTAACGATGACCCTGTATGCGAGACAGGAAAAGAGACACAGATGTATAGAACAGTCTTTTGGACTCTGTGGGAGAGGGCGAGGGTGGGATGATTTTGGGGAATCGCATTGAACCATGTATATTATCATATGTGAAATGAATCGCCAGTCCAGGTTCATTGCATGAGACAGGGTGCTCGGGGCTGGTGCACTGGGATGACCCAGAGGGATGGTATGGGGAGGGGTGTGGGAGGAGGGTTCAGGATGGGGAATACATGTACACCCGTGGCGGATTCGTGTCAATGTATGGCAAAACTACTGCAATATTGTAAAGTAATTAGCCTCCAATTAAATAAATTTATATTAAGAAAAAAAAAAGAATGGGAGAGTGTCCATAAGTGGGAAGGAACCAACCAAGAACAATCAAGTGGGATTTTTGCTGTTATAGCTTTTAGAGAGGAGCTTTGAAAGAGAACAAGTATTCATTCATTTCTTGGTGCACTCATTCTTTTGTCCTTTAAAAAACAAAAAAGGTGAGTCAATGTTAATAAGTATACTTGAGTAAAAATGAATACACTGGGAACTGGTACTATCATTGTACCCATCATTGCAATATTGTCTCCTTTCCTGACACCGGTTAATTGTGCAGTTGGCCCTTGAACAAGAGGGCTTTGAACAGCATGGGTGCACATACACACAGGTTTTTTTCAATAGTAAATACTAGAGTACTACATGATGCATGGTTGGTTGAATCCATGGATGTGGAACCACAGATTTGGACTTGAGCATCCCCGGATTTTGATATCTGAGGTTGATTCCGGAACCAATCCCCTGGGAATACTGAAGGACAGACTGCACTTTGTCCTTCTGGCTGCAGTCCCCACCTCTTGATTAAGTGAGAACTACATGGTTACTGATTCTGAGAGGATGAACATTTCATGCAATAGAATCACAGTGAATATATCATCCAGTATTTTCCCAGGGACAGGTTAGAATTTGGTGTGATTGTCATATGGCAGATTAAGAAAATTTAAAATTCTGGCTTTAGCTTTTAGCTGTGCAAATACAAGTGCCTGGTTAAAAAAATAAATAAATTGGGACACTGTGTTCTTTTGCCCCAAATGGTTTCTAGAGGAATGTACACCACTCTAAACCCTGGTGGGGTAGTGGTTGATTTCTTGGTTCTGGTCGTTTGTCGAGTTTGTGCCCAAGCAGGCAGGATGCTACTGCTAGATTCACTCCGTGCTTTTTTCCAGGTGATGACATCACTGTTTATGGAGTTGTGATGCAGCGGTGGAAGCCCTTTAAGCAAGATGTGCGCTGTGAAGTGGATATAGTCCTGAAGGCCAATTATGTGCAAGTAAATAACGAAGAGTCTGCAGGGGTCAGCATGGATGAGGAGGTCCGAAAGGAATTTGAAGACTTTTGGGAACACTATAAGAGCGACCCTTTTGCAGGTTTGTGATTAGGGTATGGAGCTGATATCCATTAATGGCATTTCATTCATGATGTTTGTGATTTACGTGCTGTGTATCAGTGGCTGTGTTCTGAGGGAGTAGCTTTAGCCAGTGCCTCTAGCTATAGTCTCCCTTTAAAGCCCTTTTCTGGCATAATCCTGTTTAGTGATCTTACTGGAAATCCCAAGAGATTTCCCATTTCCAACTATTATTTTAATATCTCTTATCTGGCCAAAATAGTTTCAGAGTTTTCTACCTTCTTTAACATATGAAGTGAAGTGACATCGCTCAGTCGTGCCCAACTCTGCGACCCCGTGGACTGTCGTTTACAAGGTTCCTCTGTCCATGGAATTTTCCAGGCAAGAGTACTGGAGTGGGTTGCCATTTCCTTCTCCAGGTGATCTTCCCAACCCAGGGATCGAACCCAGGTCTCCCACATTGCGGGCAGACGCTTTACCGTCTGAGCCACCAGGGAAGCCCATTCCTCCTTAAACAGGCAAAACTCATTCTGTTATGAAACTATTTTGTTAAAATCATTTCTCTTCTGATTCATTTTGTATTGTTAGGACAGCTTCACACTCTTTTAGCTGAAGATTTTAAAATATGGAATGGTAAGAAAGTGATAAGAGAGATGCAAAAAATCTTTGTCATCACAGCAAAAATTTCTGACTATGACACTTAAGATGTAATTACACAGATGAAAACATTATAGCCTTTGGGTTTCTAGAGTATTTTTTATTAAAAAATCCCAACTATATAAAACACCAATTAAATCTTCAAGTGTCTGATTTCATTCTTTCTTGGAGGCATCTTCTGAGCAAAATAAATGGAAGCCAGTAATAGACTATTTCTGAGAAGCTTCACCTCAGATCTAATACATAGTGATTATGTATCTTAAATCATGTATTGAATTGGAGAGATATCATTCCACAAAATAAGACCTTCATTTGCTTTAAATACAAGCAGTTGGCTTTTATTTTGTGGGATTTTTTTTTTTTTTGCTTTTGCTTATGTGTGTAACACATATATAGTAGTTATCAATCATTTTTTTATCTGATCCATACAGAAAGAACCAAAGGTCTCTGTATTACACCTTTATTAAGCAAACCTTTTACAAATCATGTTGTTCATTCGCCTAAGTCGTCTCTGATTTTACGACCCCATGGACTGCAGCACACCTGGCTTCCCTGTCCTTCACCATCTCCTAGAGTTTGCTCAAAGTCATGTCCATTAAGTCAGTGATGCCATCCAACCATCTCATCCACTGTCGCCCCCTTCTCCTCCTGCCCTCTATCTTTCCCAGCATCAGGGTCTTTTCCGGTGAGTCAGCTCTTCACATCAGGTGGCCAAAGTATTGTTGAAGCCAAAGCTTCAACATCAGTCCTTCCAGTGAATATTCAGGGTTGATTTCCTTTAGGATTGACTGGTTTGATCTTCTTGCTGTCCAGGGGACATTCAAGAGTCTTGTCCAGCACAATTCGAAAGCATCAGTTCTTCAGTGCTTTGACTCTATGAACCATAGGTATTTTTAAATAAGTTTTTTTTTACTTAACATTGTTTCTCTGGATCAGTTCCCTACAAAAATCTGTAACAGTGTTAGGGAGGGCATCATACAGTGCTTTGTGCTGCTGATCAGAGTCTATCTTGTTTTAATTAGAAGGCTATAGCTATACATCTTACTTACCAGATGAAAGGAATAAATAAATATAATAACCTGTGAGAAATAGAAGTAGGAAGACAGGGAGAAAATGAGGCAACATTTTTCTTTTTAGTATGAAGATTCTGCTTTGTTAGTTTCCTGAGTACCTATTATCAGCCATATCTTACCATTTCAAAGTGTGTGTGTGTGTGTGTTGGGGGTGGAGGGAGGGTGGTGGAGGTGGGGAGCTATATCCAAAGTGTGTCTTCATTTTGCTTGTCTAAAGACAGACATTACTACATTACTCAGCTCTGAGAGGTTGGCTTGCTTCATTAAGATCTGATACTGTGAGTGCCGACAAGGAGCCAAAGATTTTCTTGTGATCTCAGGGATCCCCTGACCCTGATGCTTAGAGGATGGCTAGAAACCCAAAGGGGCTGGCTTCTGTTGGGCCATCTGAACCCACTCCAGGGTGACTTATCCTCTTAGACCTAAGTTCTCTTCACTGGGGTAAATAATGGTCATGCCACAAGAGTGGCTTACATGGGCACACTATTAACACAGTCTAGAAAGAGAAATTTGCCCAGGGGAGAGGAAGCAAAGTGTTGGGGGATTATTCCCCCTGATGAATTCTCTTCCATGATAGAGTCATGAGAGCTTCTATTGCCATGACCCAAGGAATTAAGTTTTTCAACTTTAGATAACCAATTTAGGGAATGGACCTTCTCCTTTGCCTTTCTCTGGTACCTCAGACCTGACTTCAGTTTATCTTTTATGATGATCACAGTGTGAGGAAATGGTGAGATAAGAATTAGGCACAGGTAATACAGGTTTAATAGTTTCAGTAGCTCCTACGTGCCAGGTACTGTTCTGTGTGCTGTGCAATAATTAACTCCTTGAACAGCTCTATGTGCAATACCATTATCATCTACCTCTCACAGATAAGGAGATGGAGGCGGAGGGAGTCAGAACCTTGCCCGAGGTCAGGCAGCTAGTAACACGGCTCTGACCTGAAAGCCCATAGGAAGTGCTTCCTGTCAGCACATTAGTCAGGGAATCCACCTTTACTGAGAAAGCTGGCTCTTTGACAGCTTTGGCTTGAGTGTCTCCCAGGCCAGTCTGTCTACTTGTTCCCTGCTTACTGAAGCTCTTATTTCTTTGTATGTGTAATTTCTAGATTCTGGTCAGAATTTATGTACCTGCTGTCAGGTCTTAACTATGTAGATCTCAGACATTTCGTCTTTTTCTCTGGGCTTTCTACCTTGGAAAAGGGAAGGACTCCCTTTAGCGGTTAATGAAATTCCTTCCAGGGCTGACTATTTTTTTGGTTCCTATTTTATTTATACTAGAATGTTTTCTTTCTTCACCACTTTTGCCATCCCAGGTCACATCACCAGAGCTTAATTGCCACTGAGTCCATTTTGATTCATTACAAAAGTAGCCTTTGTGCATAGGGCCATGAATTATGGAGGAACCCCTTTCCTTTATCTTGGTGGAAAAGCTTCTGGAACTGGTGTCATCAGCTAAAGTAGTACTTGTATGATTATCTTCCTCCTCAAAAGAGCTATCACTGAAATGTGTACAAACTCAAAGTTAAATATAAAAGCCCTCAGATGTGCAAATTAGTTACCAGCATGAGGACATTGGGTTTCCCTGGAGGCTCAGATGATAAAGAATCTGCCTGTAATGCCGGAGACCTGGGTTCAATCCCTGGGTTGAAAGGATACCCTGGAAGAGGGCATGGCAACCTACTCTAGTATTCTTGCCTGGAGAATCCCATGGACAGAGGAGCCTGGCAGGCTGCAGTCCATGGTGTCACAAAAAGTCGGACATGACTGAGCGACCAGGCACACAACATACGGACATTAATTTCTGGTAACATGAATGTACACACACAGAGTGCCATCACAGTAGTGAGTTCCAAATGAGACAAACTCAGGAAAGGCTTGTTAGAATCTGTGAGCCTCATTGGTTGACTGGCCAATGACAGAATGAAATATCTCACTTATTCATGGATGGGATAGGCAGATTCTCAGATTTAGTGTCTGACATTTCTAGAAACAGAACCTAAGACAATGATAACCTCTTATTTAAAGCATGTGATCAGAAGAATCTTAAGAACTCCAGCTTGGACTCCTAGAGTTATTTATAATGGTCTTCTAAATGTCCTGATAACACAGATACTCAGTCTAGATAAAACAGAATTTACCAAACTGCTCAGAGCAAATGCTGAACTGACTCACAGGATGGGCTGATTTTACCTCTTTTATACCTGAAGAAGCTCCAAGTACCTTTCTACAGTCTGACTCATTGTTTCTGAGATCAGACACCTTCCTTTTATTTAGGCAGTGGAGTGATTTTACTGAAATTATTGCACAGGAAGTGCAGCTGGTATTAAGGGATAATGCTAGTCTGATGAAGGAGAAAAGAGATTTCTTTCTGTCCCTTATAAATATGCTAAATTTATAGAAACTTAAAACAGGTGGCAGCCAGAACGTTTCATCTCAAGGCATTAATAAGAAAAGGAGTTTTAGGAACAAAACAACATTATTCACTCCTTTTAGTCAGACCATTTTTGAGTGTTTATAAGAAGATAGGATAGAAAGGGAAATTTCAGTTACTATTTCTTGAAAAATTACTGATAACTCATCTTTCTGCCTTTCCCAGGAAGGAATGAAATATTGGCCAGCTTGTGCCCTCAAGTTTTTGGAATGTACCTAGTAAAGCTTGCTGTGGCCATGGTGCTGGCTGGTGGGATTCAAAGAACCGATGCTACAGGAACACGGGTCAGAGGTTGGTACCCATTAAGATTTCTGAGAAATACTAACACATACAGTAAGAAGAGAAGCTACGATTTCCCTTTGCTGAATAAAAAATTGCTTGTTGAGCTTTATTTTCCAAATGCAATCTTTTAAAAACTGACAGTTGTTCACTGTCTAATACTCAGTCCAACATCAGGAACTACTTTGTAGAATTCCGGTCTTTCCAAAGACTTTTTCAATGAGTATGTTATTTTCGCTCCAGTCTATAAGGGAGCCACAGTATAAAACCTTTATGTTTCTTTCACTGTCTGTGTTTTTCATTGGATTGCCAGTCTTTCTCCAAGAGGAAAGGATTCGAAATAGTGCTTTTCAGTGTCTCCAAGTCAGTGTCTCTCCATCTGTGCCTGTCAGTGTGTGTCTCTTAGACTGCTGCTCTCGTCATCTGCCTGCTGGTTCCCCTTCTGCTGGTGGGTAGCAAATATGCCGTCTGCTGAGAGGTGCTGCCGTAGGTCACGCATTCAAGCCAAAATGACTCTTAAGTCATTTCCAAATGGCAGGGAGCTCTTTTGTGGTTAAAACACTTAACTGACCTGAATGGCATAAATTAGGTTTATTATGGCCCTCATATAGGTAGTATAAGGGCCATAATAACCAAAGGCTTAACCAAAAGACTAAAAGGACATTATTGTAAACCAGGTGTTAGTAAAGGACTCAAAACCATACTGTACAGTATAGAATAGTAAGTATAATAAGGTTTATGCATATTGTATGTTTTGATTACCTACTATTACAAAGCATTCTGCTAAATGTTGAATTTAAATAGTATTTCCCTATTAATATTTTCAGAAAATACTTGAATGTGACTGAATAAATTTGCTTGGTCAGTGAGATAACATCTGCCACAGGATATTCACATGTTTTTCTATGTTACATTCAAAAAGTAAGAACTTTTAAGATAGATGTTTCATTAAACTACTAAAATTTTCATAGAATGAAAAGGTTTTCACTTAACTGTTAGAATCATAAGTGATTTGGTGTTTATAAAGCACGTACAAAGTCACAAACACTTAAAAGTACTTAAAATACTTGTATGGATGGATGGAAAGAATTAATCACAATAGTGTGATATTTAAAATAGATTAAATAAAATCGGAAACTTTATAAGCCAAAAGTTTTTTAAATGTTAAACACAGTCCCTAAACATCTGGAACTAGAATGAAAATCTCTTAAAAGTTTTTAATTTTAAATGCTGCACTCAGAAATCCAAAGATTATTATATATTTTGAAAGTTAACTTTTCTAAGGACATTCTGGATAAAGTCTTCCCTGAATGACCTTAAACTACTATATAAAATAAAAATTGTGTGAGCATTCCAAATGGACCATTTTTGACTAATTACACTTATGAGTCTTTTCATAGCAATTAGAAACTTTATTTATGTTTTCTAGGTGAATCTCATCTTTTATTGGTTGGGGATCCTGGCACAGGGAAATCTCAATTCCTCAAATATGCAGCAAAGATTACACCAAGATCTGTGCTCACCACAGGAATTGGATCTACTAGTGCAGGTATTTTATGTGATGATTTCAATTAATTTAATGTTATTCCAGAAGCTAACACAATGGTTATTTTCTTGTGAAAAAGTACCTATAATAGGATCTATTTCAAGATTTTTGAGCTACTGCCAAAAACCTAATATTCAGCATTACTTTTGTTGCTCTAAGAAAATATTTCAAAAGCTCCACCTTCACTTCTTTTTCAAAAGCTTATTCCATGTGTCTTTTTTGTATCTTAGTTTTGAATGATTGTGTTCAGTTTTCTCATTCTCTAGTGATTACTTTTGTACATGCTTAAGCAGCATCTATAATTCTGTGAAGACCCAGCAAACAGTGCTGAAACTAAGTAGGGATAAAATCTCACTTTATAAAGTAAATAGATGGCATAAAACTTAAGGCATTTTCATGCTCATGGATCTCACAGGCAGCAGTGATTCCTGCTAAAAATTCTTAGGTAGAAAATGTGTCTTAGTATGTGGAAAGTGTACTTTTATCACTGCAACGTGGAGGTAGAAAATGTGTCTTAGTATGTGGAAAGTGTACTTTTATCACTGCAACGTGGAGCTTCATTCATACACTAATGATTCTTCAACAAGTACAGTATATCTAAAGCCTTTGCTGATAGAATGTTAAGATTTGATTATAAAGTGACTTGAGGAAAAAATTATTTTAAAAGACATGTTTTGATGCCATTTAAAATTTCTATACTGTTTTGACTGGGAAAATATTTCTCCTGTTCTCCTATAGTAGACCTTTGGTTTCATACATTTCACAAATGTTGTTACTTGTTAGGGATGTCTACTGTCCATGGCCTGTACTCAGATTTCTGATGAGAAGCTTATATTTTAAAACTTATAAAACAAGAAGTGCTCCATTAATGGTCTTTAGTAACAAGATCCCTGTTTTAAGGGGTCTCAGCAACAGCAGCTTTGAAATATAACTAAACAGTATATTAAGCACTGACAAGAAGGGATTTGTGGATTGAGAAGAGTAGACAAGTGACTTCCCTGGTGGCTCAGATGGTAAAGCGTCTGTCTACAATGCGGGAAACCCAGGTTTGATCCCTGGGTCGGGAAGATCTTCTGGAGAAGGAAATGGCAATCCACTCCAGTACTGGTGCCTGGAAAATCCCATGGACAGAGGAGCCTGGTAGGCAAGAGTCCATGGGGTCACAAAGAGTTGGACATGACTGAGCGACTTCACTTCAGACAAGCTTTAGGGTACTGGAAGGGAAAAAGGCAGGAATATATGAAGAACACTTCATGTGCATTTCAAGATTTTATGACTCAGTATTTTAGAGTTCTGTATTAAATGATATTAACAATGAACGAATAAAAGAGTTTCCCCAGCAATGATGTGGAATGTTTCCTAAGTTAATTATTATATAGAGTGTCAAGAAATAAGACGAGGCTAATTTGTGGACTACTAGTAATTTCAGAGTATTTGGACAGTTTTAAACTGAAAGCCTGCTGGATTCACTGAATTAGCACTTTCCTGTCTTATTGCCAAGGTTATAATCCAAATATGAAAGAAATGGCAGGTAGAAGGAATATAAACTTTAGAACTGTAGATAAGTTATTGTTACTTCTAATCCACCCAAAGGGCCAGACTACCCTTTATTTAAACTGTATCACAACCCATTAGAGGGTCATAGAAAGTTATTCATGGGTCAGAACCAGCACTTTCAAAACAAAACACAGTAACAGATACTACAGCATACCAGTGCACAGAGAAGGTGCACTATTACAGGTGTATTATGTAAAAATTGTTAATATACATACTTGTGTTATGGGGGTCATACTTAAATTTCTTTTACTATAGATTACAGTAAAATGTTTTGAAAACTGTTGCCACTGACCTTCTTGGTAACTAGAAAACCTCAAACCTGAGGGTTAAGACCAAATGAAAGCCTAACGCTGTGTAAGATTATAAATGAACAAATGCATGCATGTTTCTCAGACTTCAGCTTGTTCTCTCAGCTCCAACGACAGCCTCATTCCCTCTGGCCTACTCACCTATTTCCTTTGTGGCAGAAGTAATCTGTTCATGTTTATCTTCTCAGGACACAGCTATTCACTATGATCAGAAAGGGCAAAAACATTTCCAAACTTTCTAGCTGTTATTTCAGGCAGTGTCTAGCTAAAAAGAAAAAATAAAAAACAACCTATGCATTCTAGTTTCTTAGTTCCTAATGTCTGAATACTCTTTGTTTTTTAAAATTATAGAACCATCAAAATGTTAACTAAGAGATAATAGTTTTTAAGTCTCAAACTTCTGTGAAAATTGGCTGTCAGTTTACAAACTGATGTAAAAACCTAACTGTTTGATGTCAGTACAAATCAATCATAATTAATCAGGATAAAAACTCAGCTGTGAGTTGATTTGGTAATTTGGCTTATATATGCTTTACTTCTAATATGCATGTATTATGTTCCTGTTATATTAATCACTGAGCTCTTGGTTGGAAAGTATTAGTTTTATTTTCATTTTAATATTTTAACATTTTCTTTTAATTGCAATTAGACAAAAATGAAATTTTCTTCATGTTGTTTTAACAGTCGTACGTATTTTACTTTTAAAGTCTATGAACTCGTTAGTGGACAATATTTTAATTATTTATAATTATCTGGTATATTAAACTTTCTTTCAAGTTTAACATTTAGCAAAATTTTGCTTCACAAAGTCACTTTGTAGAATGACAGGAAATATATACAGCTTTGAAACCATATTCAGACAAATGCCCCTTTCCCTTCCTCAAAATAAATGCTTTGAAAAAGTGCAGTATAAAAGTTTTAGTGATGAAGGCACTGCATAATTCTGTATTATATGGCTAACGTCTTGATTAGCAGCAAGAGTGATGTGAATATTCTACACTTAATTTACTGGAACATAAGAAACTTTTTGAGGAAGGACTTAGCTCTCATTAAGGAAAAGAACCTTTTGGCCCATTTAGTTAGTGCATTCCTTTTCAAGATTGCTTTTAAAAAACCTCATCTGATAAAGCTATCTAGAATATGTCTACCACAAATATTGTATATGAGTGTCAGGAGATATGGAGAAAAGTACTTTATGTGGAAATATAGTTTTATATGATAAAGCTAAATATATCTTTCCAAATCTACTGTTTTTATATAAATGCTGCCAACAACAGATGACTTGTCAAAACAGTTTTAAAGGGTTATGCTCATAGTATTTTTTATAAATCTAATGAACAGAACAAAGTCATTACACTCTTCTATTCTTAAACTTAGGGAGTTTGTATCTGCTTCTGACATGTTGAATTCACTGGGTAATGATGATGTATGATTCAAGAACTGTTGTGATGTCCTAAACTGTTATAAAAACAAAAATCATAGCCAGAGGACCTTATAAACAATTAACCACATTTGTTACCTTAGAACCAAACTGAATGCTGTCTAACATTATATGAATTGAATAGTAGACATAAGAGGCTTCAAAGTGGCCTGGAAAACTAGATCTTGAAGTTCTTGATCACATATAGTTTACTTTAAATCCCTTCTTTAAGGGTATGCCAGGAAAAGAATGGAAATTTGCCCCTTAAATCAAACCAAATTATGTGTTATCACAGGAAAACACATTTAGTTGAAGTGCACTTTGTTCTTTCAAAGGTTAGTTAAGATAGTGGTCCAAAGATTATTATCCAAGAGGCTAAGACATCTTTACAACCTGGTCTAATGATTCATTTTTCTTTTTAAGTGAATTTTAATTACATATAGAGGAGAAGAAATAATATATATGTTTTAATCAGATTAGTTTCAGAACAAATAAAATAACACATTAGAGAAAAACTTACTTAAAAATAGTTGTATTTATATTCCACAATTTGCTCAAATACTGGTTTTCTTATAAACTTTCTACAGGATGTTTTTTAAACAAATTCTTCACGTTGCATCTTGACTATGTACTTACGGAATTTCAGGGAAATAGTTCTGTGTGTTTTTATAGCTTAATTTGTACTAAAGGGATGGCAGGTGGTCACATGCAGTCCATGTGGGATTCTAACATGACATTTAGTGAGTTTTCTGATGTGGACCATCCCTTTGATGCTGAAGGTAGTGCATCTGTTGAAAGAAGTGATTGTAGATTTGGATTACTGCTCTCTGCATCTTCCAGTTTTTCTGTGTTATCTTCCCAATTAATGTGGAATCTTGTGACTCTGGGATTGGATGCCAAAATATTCCTTTGAAGCTAGAGGATAAAGGAAATATATAAATGGTAAACACTAAGAAAGTTAGATCACCGTATACAAATAGACCGTAATAGAATGGTTCTTTATATTTGTACTCCTAAAGGGCTAATTCATATACAAAGGTATAAGTCAAATAAAATACACTAAACATAACTAATCAATAATAGGGCTGCAATAAAGAAATTATTTTAGCCTAATGGAAACAAGATGTGGGGAGCCTGAGGGAATCATTCAGATCTTTTACTATCCAATAAAACATCCAACTCTATCCTTATTTCCTAAAAGGGAGAGAATCTCTTGAATGCATCAGAGGATGCGTCATTTAACAAATTAAGGTGCTTTCTAGATTTTGATGTGGTCTTAATTCAGTAATATTTTCAAGTAAAATGCAAAGTATCCCCAAATAGGACCTCTCATTATTAATGGTTTCCTATCTTTTAATTATTATTGCTCATTCTGAGATGCAATATTCTAGTTCCTTCTCATTTTGCTATACAAGTAGCCATATAGGTAACTAATAAATCAGAAAGGGAAGGTTCCACATCAGAATAAAACATTCTAGCCTTATTATCAGAAAGAAGAACATTCCATTCCACTCCCATGTCATGTTTCTTGCATGATCTGGCAGATAGTGTTATGTTCAATCTCACAAAAATCACCAGTTACTAAACTATTATAGTTCCCAATGGGAAATCATAAAGTACTTGGTATTTCTGAGAACATCAAATCACAGACTTCAGGTTCTCACTCAGAAACTTAACTGTTTTCACCACCAGATAATATTTAAGACCTGCAGTTTAACCTCTGAGAATTGCTGGTGAAGCGAGGCATATGGGAGTTTTGAGATAACCGTGTTCCTATGGAAAACAAAACGTCCCCCTCCAATTTTGAGAAGTTACAGACAAAAATATTATGGAATAATCAGTACAACAAACAGGAATTTGAATGTCCTAAAGATGGAAATAGATAGAATCATGATCTATGGGGAATGCCGTACAGAGAGCCATTAGCAGAGACCTGTTGGAGGCACTTTCAGTTTTCTAAATCATCAGACTCTCAAGGTGCCTGACCAACATTAACCGCTAATAACTAACCTGGAGGTAGCTTTGAAGTCATCCATGGTAAGGGAACAATGATTGGCTTGCTTTAGTTAGCACAAGGACCTCAAATTTATTTTGTCTCAAAGCCACTTTCATAGTGTACTATGGAATGGCAACTGCTTAAAAAATTGCATAGTAAAATGAATGAAAAAGGAATAATGAAAAGGAGTATTACCTTAGAAAAGTCTGGTTTTACTGGCGGATTTTCCCTTAATTCTGTCTCGGTATATTCATTATTTACATAATAACCAACTCTAATAAACTCTTGACCTCGATAGGTGCACGTAATTAGCACAACTGTTACACCTACGGCATCTGCATCTGGAATGAGTCCCGGGTTAGGTGCATCAGCCTAGAATCATGTAAAAAGAAAAAAAAAAGAAACAAAGCACAAAGTGTTGTTAACCATAAGCAAAACTGGAGTTTTGGTTACACTGAGCACCTTCAGTCAAGGGCACAGCAACTAAAACTTGGAAATCATACTGAGAAGGCAAAAGCTCATTTTTGAAACTGACTTATAGCTAGAAAATATAGTTCATACGTTTCTCCACAATATGCCTAAGTACCTGAAAAAGTCACCACGTCTAGAGGAAAATACATGTGGCTACTGTGTGTGCTGGTTCATGACGGATTATGCAATATTCAATTACAAAACCTTTTATAAAAGATAGTAAACAAATCAATAGTCTTATTGAGTCCAAGCTTCCCCAGTCATAATTTCAGACCTTAAAAATTAGTAAACATTTAATTATCCCATACAGCCTTTTGGCAGCAAATGTTTATTATCCAGTTTCCTAGGACCGATATTCTCATATCCAGTCAATACCCCCCCCCATAGATATTCTAATAGGAAATTAATATAAAACTGAAAGTGGAAGGGAAATACTTTTATAGCAGAATTTCAAAAACTACAAACAGTACCACATACTATGAAAATTCAGTGAAGGTAGAGATTGTTTGAGGCAGATCTTGTTTGGAATCAAACTGCTGTAAGCTGAAACTTGAGGCAGGTGGGCTGGAGGTGGCTGAGTGAAGGCTTGGGCCCTGTCTGCAGCCATGTGGAAGACAAGAAGGGCTTAGCTGGAAGGCGTCACAGGCTGGGGACAGGCAGTGGCAGCACTGAGCATGGCCGAGAGCAGCCACGCTGATGGCATGAAGCGTATGGAGCCCCACAGGCTGGCTACTCTTGCTGCGACATGAAGGGCCATCGCTGGGCCTGGCTGAGCACTGCAGCTCATGCCTCAGCTTGGGACCACTTCTGACTGGTGTTCTCAGGCCATTATCATAAAAGACTCATGATTACTGTATACCAACCACATGTAGGTGACACAGAAAGGCACAGGACACCCACCTAGTCACCTAGACTAGAAACCTGTCACCCTCAGCTTCCCTACCTCCCACATCTAGTCAGTCTCAATGTCTGCTGCTGCTGCTGTGAAGTCTCTTCAGTCATGCCCGACTCTGCGCGACCCCATAGACGGCAGCCCACCAGCCTCCCCCATCCCTGGGATTTTTCAGGCAAGAACACTGGAGTGGGTTGCCATTTCCTTCTCCAATGCATGAAAGTGAAAAGTGAAAGTGAAGTCGCTCAGTTGTGTCCATCTCTTAAGCGACCCCATGGATTGCAGCCTACTAGGCTCCCCTGTCCATGGCATTTTCCAGGCAGGAGTACTGGAGTGGGGTGCCACTGCCTTCTCTGGTCTCAATGTCTACCATCTCTGAAAGCAGAATTCAGGTCTTCATCTCTCATCTGGAATATTGCTAAAACTTCCCTACGGTCTCCCCCAGCAGTAGCCTACTTGCACTGTGGCCAACATGCTAATGCTGTCTATGTATAGATCTATTCCTATCCCCTCACTGGGTTTTAAAAACCTCAGGTGATTACCCTAATTTCTGACATAAAAAAAACCCCTCTGTTTTTAGCTTCATTTATAAGGCCCTTCACAATTGGTCTCAATCAACATTACAATCTCTTTAACTCCGCCTCTTGCTCTAGAAATATAAGTTCTTTAAAAAGTAGTAATAATTCTTCATGCCTTTGTGCCTTGCATATATTCCTTCCCTAATTTGCTGAAAAATTCATATTTGAAGCTTGTGTCAAATGTATCCTTCTTAAGTGAGGCACTTTCTAATCCAAACATGTAATTAATAGCACTCTTTATGCACTCATATTATTTGACACAACATCTCTATTAATATATTCCAACAATCTAAATACGTTTACTCTTCAACCTTCCCTGAAATCCTAAGCTTTATCTTGGACAGGAGTCCCATCCAACTCTTCTTTGTGATTTCAACTCTGGCATGGTTCTAGGCACAGTATATAGAGTATTTTGAAATTTATTCATAACTCAGTTCCTGCCCTGACGTGGTTTATGATCTCTTTGGAGAAATACCAGAATAGAACAGGGGGCCAGTCCTGAGAATATGCTGTTTGCCTTTGGGTGGAGATGGGAAACAGAGCTGGTTTAATACTATGGGAACCTCTCCCACTATTGCTTCCCATCCCCTCAGCAAATTGGTTCTAGGCATGTTTGTTTTAAAATTTGTTTGCTAAAGGATTCAGCCTGAGCGAAATCAAGGAGAAGCCTGCAGGCCTCTCAGATGATTTAGGATGGAGAAGTGATAAGCAGAGATCTTTGACTCCAACAAGCAATATGAGGCAGATGTCTGGGCACCTTCCTGCTAGCCTTTGACACACTTAAGAGGAAGGCATGTTTATTCGGAGAAGCTAAATCATGGCAGACCAGGAGAATACTATGGTAATTTGTTTCAAACATAAAACACAAAACTATTTTAGTACCTTCCTGCTGATAACAGTGAATTTGAAAAAATGCACAGGCTGAACACATGATCTAGGTCACACTGTGCTTCCTTTGTAGTTTTGGCAACCTGTGCACACATACCAAAGTGAACATCACTAGAGGGAAATAGTTTTTAACAACTTTTCCTAGAGCACTTAAAGCCCAAAGTTGAGGGATATTCTTAACCAACATAAACACACAGAAAAGATAAATTTTTAAAAGTTTGTTTCAAAAATACAGCATTTTTTTGCAAGGTTTTTTTTAAAAAATCAGCATGAAAGGTATATAACTACACCTCAAGTTTCTTGATTTGAATTATGAATTACCATCTTTGAAGTGGTCCTCCCTGGTGGCTCAGATGGTAAAGAATCTGCCTGCAATGAAGACGACCTGGGTTCGATCCCTGGGAAGATCCCCTGGAGAAGGTCATGGCAACCCACTCCAGTATTCTGGCCTGAGAAATTCCATGGACAGAGGAGCCTGGCAGGCTACAGTCCATGGGGTCGCAAAAGAGTCAGACATGACTAAGCACAGCACATATTTGAATCATAGGTTCTCTAGGCTTGTGGATCAGAGCAAATGCTGCTTCTTTATATAACAATTTCAAGAAGCTAAGAGAATAAAAACTTAGTTCTCATTACAGAAATAGGAAGCTGTCCATCACTGATTATACTTAACTGCTTTATTCCTCATGACATTCTTATGAGGTAGGCTATTATTCACACTTCAGAGATGACTGGCATGACTAGGAGAGGCTAGGAGCCTGACTGAAGTCACATGTCTATAAGCAGCAGAGTAGGACTAAACCTAGTTTTCAAGTGCAGGGCTTCCCTACACAGGCATCTCTGATACCCTCTGTGACCCTTGTCAGTTACACAACTCAGCTTAACAGCACTTTTTTTTTTTTAAGATTTTTTTTTTAATGTGGACCATTTTTAAAGTCTTTAGTGAATCTGTTACAAAACTACTTCTGTTTTGTTTTGGTTGGGTTTTTTTTGGCCAGGAGGCTTGTGGACATGTAGTTCCCCAACCAGGGATCGAACTTGTACTCCCTGCACTGGAAGGCGGAGTCCTGACCACGGGACCACCAGGGAAGTCTCTAACAGAACTTGTAACTAATATATTTGAGCCTTTCAGTCAGTATATTTAAGCTTTCCTTAGCCATTTATTTGCATATAATACTTGTTGCTTTTTCATAAAAAGCACTAAGGCTAGGAGACCAAGACTCTGAATTCAAATTTAGGAAAGAGGAGGGAGTGGTGGTAGCTCTCGAGATAGGTTTGAGTGATTCTTAGCCCATATCTCCTGGGATTATTTAACCAACAGTATTCATTTAAACTGGCCTCTTCTGTGAAGTGAAAGAAGTGAGCGCTCAGGGATAGAAGAATTAGCTTCTCTCCCCCTGGTTTAAGTCTTCTCAGTGGGTTCTACTTAAACAATGGAACTGTTGGGTAGCAAAACTTGTAACAAAATTAATAATAGTTTTTTTAAAAAAAACTATGGCTAGTTACTCTTTGGACTATTATAAACATCTTCCTCTAATAAACATGGATAACTGAGAAGTGACTAGATAGTTGAATACAACAATTTGATGTGCATTGAAAGGAGCAATATTTTTCAACACAGAAGACAATGTCTGAAGCCTTGGCACAGACCTAAATACTGTCAGTGGGATCTGAGAACATAATTATATATTAGTAGAGTTTCTCCTTATAAATGATGGAGCTGTGGATTTATAATAGTAACCCTCTATAAGAAGTGTAGGGTAGATGCTTTAGTAGACCACTGGACTTCCAGTGACCTGAGATCTCACAGATCTCTTATCTTCTAACACACCTGGTAACCTAGCTGAATTACTGATAATGCTGAAATAAAGTTGTTTTGTTACATCATTCCTAGTGTCTGAAACTATAATCTGAAAATGCATATTACGGATGACCCCAGTTAGTAAGCATTTTGAACCCGTTTTGGGCTGCTGGACAGCCAGCCACCCTAAAAGTTTCATACTAAGGGGCTATTCACAGGAAGAGTGCAAAATTAACCATCACATGTGTGCTGACACAGTATAAGGTTAACTGCATGCTGTGCAAACCCTGAAGTAAAAATCACAGTAACACTCTCAGCACACGTAACCAGGAGGTAGCATTCCTTCATGACACATAAACTTGTTAAAACACGAAAGCAGATAAAAAGTGAATGAAGCAGAACCAGAATGATGTAGCCCAAAAGGAAAGGGCCGAGGACCATTCAGAAATGTATTTGGCATACAGATATACCAAGAATAATCTTACCTGAAATACAAACATATGCCTTCCTGCAGGAACAGGGCCCACTAAAACAGAGTCTAAAACTTGATCGTATTCTTCACTTTCTGCAGAGCCCACATAGATAATTTTCCATTCCAGGTCTAGGGTTAAAAACCAAAATATTATTTCATATTCAGTAATTACAAGATTACATCAAAGACCCTTTGAATGTCCACTTACACCATTTATTGGCTGCTAAAACTGGCTTTTCATACCAGAAAATCCAGAAACGCACCTAAGTGCTCCTTATAAAATCCGTACATTTCATACCAGAGTTTCTCACAATGCTGTTATGTGAAATACTGGTTCCTGGGTAGGGCTTCTCACGAATGAAACAACATGGCCAAAAGCTTGGGAAATGCTACAACCTTCTCTTGAGGATTTATAAAGCACACTAGCAGAGCAAGGGGTCTGAGAAATCCTTCAGTAAAGAACACCAGTACTATTAATCCAGTGTTTCCTAAATTTATTTGGCTAAAGAATCGCTCTCCCTTTTCTGTATGTCATCATTTAACAACCTGACTTCCCTGGTGGCTCAGACGGTAAAGCGTCTGTCTACAATGTGGGAGACCTGGGTTCGATCCCTGGGTAGGGAAGTTCCCTGGAGAAGGAAATGGCAACCCACTCCAGTACTCTTGCCTAGAAAATCCCATGGACGGAAGAGCCTGGTGTCCATGGGGTCGCAAAGAGTCGGACACGACTGAGCAACTTCACTTCACTTCAAACCCACTTTGGAAGGGCTAACCCATATTATGTATCGATCCAGATCAAAGAGCTCCAAAGTGGAAAAATCACTATTTGCAAACTTCTCCTGTGGCTCAGAAGCCCCTTGGGGCTTCAACTCAACTGCTAAAGGTTCACAGTGGGGTTTCTCCCTCATGGTACCCCTTCCTGTCATCCATTCTTTACATTGGGAAGAGGAAACCAAGGTTCCTTATACCACTTGATATGTCAAAGTATATACTGTGGAAACAGGCATGAGGAACAAGAAAGAATAAAGCACAACCCAAGTCACTCCATGTAATTCAGTCGTTATATGTAATTCAGTCTTTTCTGAGCACCCTTTACAGTGCTCTGTGAGAGGCACCCAGAGATGAGCACAATGACTGCTCTTTGCAAGAGGCCTCCTCATTAGTAGGGGGAGGAACACCATTCTACAAATACAGATTATCTCTAAGACCTCCTGGTCCTCTTAGGATGTTTGGCACTGTGTGGCCTGACTCCTGGGTCCACTCCACAGTGTACACCAGACTCGGGGATGGGGGCGGTGATGTTTCTGGGTCACCTGTGGAGAATCTAATGCCATCATGTGTTGTCATTCTTGTATAACTTTGTAGCTCTTTCTGTTCCTTCAATAGGTAACAGGAATAGGCCAGGCACTACTCATTCATAGTGATTATAAACTGCAGTTCAGTGAAGTAAGAGATCCTTGAGGTTTCTTCTTCCTCTTACTGTGTCATGCTTCTGTCCCAGACCTTGGCCACTTTATCTTCAGTTTCTAGTACATTTCTAGATGCAGGTCCTACATCTGACATCTCGTGAGATTATCTATTTGCTGATGAAGATTAAGAGAGGGAACAAGCAGTCTGAGTATCTAGTCAGAAGGAACAGCAAGTACTAAGGGCAGATGGGCAGGCACATGCTTGAGAAAAAGCAAAGCCAGCGGGGCGAGAGCAGAAGGAGCAAGAGAAAGCAGCTGACTGTGAGATTTGGAGGTGAAAGGTGTAGCTAGAGGATGCAGGCTTTGGAAGTCACCGTGAGGATTTCTGGCTTTTTCATGAAGTGACATGGGAAGCCACTGGAATGCTGAGTAGAGGAGCAACATGGCCTGACTTTCATTTTGTGTGTGCGCATTAGTCGCTCAGTCATGTCTAACTTTTTGTGACCCCCATGGACTGTAGCCCACCAGGCTCCTCTGTCCATGGGATTTTCCAGGCAAGAATACTGGAGTGGGTGACTTTCATTTTAGGAGGATCATTTTAGTTGCTGTGTTTAGTATAGACTGTAAGATGGCAAGGGAAGAAACAGGAGGATAGTTCAGTTGAGGCAGGAAATTATGGTGTCTTGGAGCACATGTAGCCATAGAGGGGAAAAGTAGTAACACTGTGGATATATCCTGAAGGTAGAGCCAGCAAGTAAGTAAGTAAAGTCACTCAGTCGTGTCCGACTCTTTGTGGCCCCGTGGACTGCAGCCCACCAGGCTCCTCGGTCCATGGGATTCTCCAGGCAAGAACACTGGAGTGGGTTGCCATTTCCCACTTATTTTTCTGGGGGCAGGGAAGGGAAACCATCAGGAGTTCCAGGGATAAAGAAGGTAATGAATAAGTGGAGATCATATGTCTGGTAAAAATTTAGAAACTGTCCATATGTGAAACCTTGAAAAATAGGTGGGATTCCAAGGGAGTGAGCCCAGGGGGCTCTCCAAAGTTAAGAAGTCAAGGAGATAGGATCAATTAAAGTTACCCAATTAGTGGCCAGTGAAGCAGGTAACCCAAAAGTCAAGTGGAGAAATGGTTTTAAGAAGAAAGGGGTATGGAAACTACTCAACTAGTCGAGTAAAGAGAAGACTGGGAATTGTCACACAGAGGTTTCCATAATTCTTTGTTCATTTCACAAGTATTTGTACTACTATGGATTGTAATCTTGCCTTAATTGGTATAAGCTGGCTTTTGTGGTCTGGTGCAGGAACGTGGTTATAACTTATAAACATCCCTTTATAAAATACCTGGGCATTGGTCTTGCCACCTCACACCTGTTATTCAAAACCTCAACAGCTTTGTAGGTATCACATGGGATTAATTATACATGTTACACAAATAAAGTTGAGACTCTTGATAGGTTAAGTAATATGCCCAAATTCACACCGCTAATAAATGGAAGAATCAGAATCCAAGCTATGTCTCTGCGACTCCAAAGCCTGGGCTCTTCCAAAAATCTAAGGGAGATAAATTCTTCCCTTTTTAGCTCTCAAATCAACAGTGAAATAAAGGAATTTAACTGCGGGAAGTGGGAAGGCATGGCTGAGGGCAGAGGCCAGGGGGTAGATAATCTGGCCTTAAGGAGTATAGGCTGTAACTCAGGGTACCTTAATTTTTATGCTATGGATGCTTGCTATAGCTACTGAGTTTAAAACACTCAATACTTATTTATAAATTAGCATCAGTTGTTTTGTTCTTAATCTTTTTTTGAACCCAGCTTCATTCCCTTGCCCCCTGTATTTGAAACAAGAAGGGACAGGATGAAATGCTTTACACAGGTGATAGTTTGAAGTAGTTTACTCACTTATTTAAAAAGTTAACCGTTTCATTTAATCATGGTAACTTCAGTCTGCAGGTGTCTCCATTTGAGGTGGGAGTGAGGGAAGTCACCAAGTAAATTTCAAACTAATTAGACTATTTGGGAAGACCTGTGATCTAGGGGAAAGTATGCAGTCTTTGTGAATTAGTACAGACCTGAGGTTTTAAAGTATGAAGCTTCATTCAGTTACGTTTTAAGTATGTATTCAATTGACAGCTCTAAGTATTGATATTGATCAACATTTCTTAAAAAGGCTCCATTCAGTAAAGAAGCAGAGGAATCAGCAATCCACAGAAGGTATAACAAAGTCAGCAGTAAAGTCAATGAAAATGTGTACAGGCTTGGTGACCATCAGATCAAACACACCCAAGGTCCCCTATCTCCCAGACTTAACAGGAGAGCCTCTCCTTACATTTGTGGATTGCTGTCCTACCCCTGGATAGGTCTTACAGTAGATTTCAACTAAATTCTCTTAAGTACTCAGACTTTTTCTGAAGCAAAGTACTCAAAAGACTTTTTCTGAAACAAAGCTACAGGGCAGCTTTTAAAGGAAAGTCAAAATATGTGAGGGCTATTGACAATTTAAAGTTTGAAAAATGGTGGCCAAGCTTTGGAACTTGAAACAAAATGATACAGTGAAAATTTCTCATTGGACTATTCTATAGTTCACTTCCAAGAACAAATATTTTAAAGAACTGTAGCAATGGCACCCCACTCCAGTACTCCTGCCTGAAAAATCCCATGGATGGAGGAGCTTGGTTGGCTGCAGTCCATGGGGTCGCTAAGAGTCAGACACGACTGAGCGACTTCACTTTCACTTTTCATGCATTGGAGAAAGAAATGGCAACCCACTGCAGTGTTCTTGCCTGCAGAATCCCAGGGACGGGGGAGCCTGGTGGGCTGCCGTCTATGGGGTCACACAGAGTTGGACACAACTGAAGTGACTTAGCAGCAGCAGCATAAAAGATGGGACTATAAGAAGTCTTTGCTAAGTAAACTATATCCTTAATCCACACAGCCTCTAGGTGGAGTACATAAGCATGGCACCTTTTTGAAAGATTCCTTTGCAGCTTCAGTATGACTCAGCTTAAACTCTTAAAAAGTACTAAATAAATGCCCAGTATAAGTGCCTAGGAAGTGAGGTAGACAAGTCAAAGTACGGTGTATTCCTGACATCAGCACTGTAAAAATTCTGATAGGATTCAGCTTGGTTCTGAAAAGATCCCATTACAAACGGAATACATCAATGGCAGGTTTCAGCCATCCATTGTCCAAGCCCTGTAATAACATCCTGAATCATCTAACTTCCTTGTTGAGAACTTGCTCCTAAAATGGAAGATATCACTTGAGAAATACCATTAATTTCAATAAGTTCTAATGCCTAAAACACTGTAGTATAAGTTGGAAGGGACTCATTTATTGTATTTCTCTTGCATTTGTCCATTTTTATATGCAATTGATAGTAAAACCAAAAAAATGTCTAGTAGGCATGAAAATGGGCCTAGTGGCTGAAATGCTTATGGCAGTACTTTAGTAACCAAATAGTTTCAAAGTTCGGTAATAAGGAAAATCCCCTTTAATTTTTATTAGCAACGGCCCATTTAAGAATTAGTTTAATAAATGAATTGTCTTTCAAAATGTGCCTACTTTCGTTTGTGCATATGTGCTTTATATTTATAGTAAAACTACAACGTTCGGAACAGCACACACTAAAGTGGTAATTATGGTTACTTTTGAGTGACATGTTGTCGGAAGGTATTGAGTACAGAGGAGTGTTATTTTATATCTGTATGAACAACTTTTAAAAAGTTTATTACAATGAGCATATGTTGGTTTTTGTAATTGAAATAGTTTACATGCTACCTAAAATACATTATACAGGGATTAAAGGATAATTTTTAAAGTGAAAATGCTTTACATGCCTTGATTAGCATATAATTTAAGATGAATTTTGCTAAACATAATTTTAAGTTCAAAAAAAGCCTGTCCCCTATTTAGCTGTAAAATTACCATCGACGAAGTTAAACTTTTCTTTCCCCTTGAAATTTTGAAAATGGAGCACTGGATGGTTTTAATAAAATCGGAAAGATCTTGGCAAATTTTAGCTTTCTGAATTTCTTACTGCACATGCTCTATGTCTGAGGACCTTAAAACGTACTTAGAAAAAAATACTAAATTTTGCTTTGCCATCAGGACTTTATTTCCTAGCCCACTTTTGTGTTTTATGTTCAGGGTATTTGGATGTGCAGTTGCTCTAATTAGATTTCAACACGTTCTTGAAGGAAGTCTTTCAGACTACTTAGAAGCCAGTGATTAAGTCCTGGAAATTATTTAAGTATTTTACTTATTTCCGCTTTCAGGTTAAATGTAACTTGCTAGCTTAGCAATATGTTTCTTCCTGAGAGAGAGATTTCAGTCACTAAGGATGAGGAGCCCAC
>SJYQ01001895.1:417070-538846 GCA_006410935.1 Redunca redunca | reverse complement strand
GTGAACCGTGAACTTCCAGATGTTCAAGCTGGTTTTAGAAAAGACAGAGGAACCAGAGATTAAATTGCCAACATCTGCTGGATCATGGAAAAAACAAGAGAGTTCCAGAAAAACATCTCTTTCTGCTTTATTGACTATGCCAAAGCCTTTGACTGTGTGGATCATAATAAACTGTGGAAAATTCTGAAAGAGACAGGAATACCAGACCACCTGACCTGGCTCCTGGGAAATCTGTATGCAGGTCAAGAAGCAACAGTTAGAATGACATGGAACAACAGACTAGTTACAAATCGGGAAAGGAGTACGTCAAGACTGTATATTGTCACCCTGCTTATTTAACTTATATGCAGTATACATCATGAGAAACACTGGGCTGGATGAAACAAGCTGGAATCAAGATTGCCAGGAGAAATATCAGTAACCTCAGATATGCAGATGGCACCACGCTTATGGAAGAAAGAGAAGAACTAAAGAGCCTTTTGATGAAAGTCAAAGAGGAGAGTGAAAAATTTGACTTAAAACTCAACATTCAGAAAACCAAGATTATGGCATCTGGTCCCATCACTTCATGGGAAATAGATGGGGAAACAGTGGAAACACTGAGAGACCTTATTTTGGGAGGCTCCAAATCATTGCAGAGGGTGACTGCAGCCATGAAATTAAAAGATGTTTGCTCCTTGGAAGAAAAGCAATGACCAACCTAGACAGCATATTAAAAAGCAGAGACATTACTTTGCCAACAAAGGTTTGTCTGGTCAAAGCTATGGTTTTTCCAGTAGTCATGCATGGATGTGAGAGTTGGACTATAAAGAAAGCTGAGTACTGAAGAATTGATGCTTTTGAACTGTGGCGTTGGAGAAGACCCTTGAGAGTCTCTTAGACTGCAAGGAGATCTAACTAGTCAATCTTAAAGGAAATCAGCCCTGAATATTCGTTGGAATGACTGATGCTGAAGACCCTGATGCTGGGAAGGATTGAAGGCAGGAGGAGAAGGGGACAACAGAGGATGAGGTGGTTGGATGGCATCACCAACTCAATGGACATGAATTTGAGCAAGCTTCAGGAGTTGGTGATGGACAGGGAAGCCTGGTGTACTGCAGTCCATGGAGTCACAAAGAGCTGGTTACAACTGAGAGACTGAACTGAACTGAGTCCAGCCAGCCCATGTGATTCGTCTTGAATTGCATTTTGCCAAATAAACGGTCAACCTAATTTGAGTAGTTTTTTTCTAGAATCAGCAGCTTTCAGGGCTCTGTTAGATAACTAAGGCTGGGTAAGCATTTTTACCTGAACATCATTTCTGGAAACTTCTTAATTATATGAATTACTTATGATAGTCAAGGGGGAATAAAGAAAGGTGAAGAGAGGTAAGACATTCAGGCCTTTAGCAAGTACCAGAATTTGGAGAGATGATAGGTGATCATGTAAGGAAAAAAAGTGTTTTCAACCCTAAAATAGTCACCAAGGTCTATGGGAAGCTTAGAAATGCCCTTGACTAGCATTTGGAAAATTTCAATGGAAAGCCTCACCCCAATCTCTCAGGTGTGGGCAAGTCTGGGAAGCATCTCTGCAGTCCTTGTTACTGATGGATCTGCAATTTACAAGAGAAGATCCAGGCTGGCTAATGAGATTTATTTATTTGGAGGAGTGAGGGGCAGTACTGTGGTATGTTCTTTCATCTAAAGCAAGAAAATGGACAAGAATGTGTAGCTTCCACTCACCAGGCATGTTCATCCCTCTCCGTTCCTGACTCATGAATGAGGTTGGGAAGGAGGACGCTTCCTCACCACATCATTCAGTTACCACGGCCGGATGCTTCAACCTCACTGCTCCTTCTCAACAACCACGCTCCATGGGGTAAAGTCAACAAGAGCCTGGGGACGATGTGATTCTTTGTCCCCAAAGGGCTACAGTAATAGCCTTTTGAAGGACATTTTACATTTCTCTTCTCTGGGAGGATTCTTTTAACCACTTGAGGATTGCAGTCTGTTTGAACAAGAAATCATTTTATACTCCTGAATAACTCATTTCTGCCCAACGATTTCTACATAACTTCCAGGATATGAAAACCACCCAAGGCTCCCAACATGGCTGCTTTCTTTCCTCTCATAAACAAACTCAGCAGTAATCATGCCATGTGGTCACTCGGGAGCTACATATTGCTTAAACTCTTCCCTTCAGTGTTTGTTCTGCCAAACACTGATTATAATATTTCTCCCCATGTCTGGAGAACAGGAAGGTTCTCTTTTGCTGGCCGATTGTTCACAGCCTTGTCCTCTGTCAGCCATAAATAAATGGTGTCAGCATGATGGATCCAGATTCAGTATATGATGGGTTCCATAACAACCCTGAAGATATCAGGTCCTAATCTCTGGAGCCTGTAAATATCACCTTATCAGGGAAAGGGATCTTTGCAGGTATGGTTAAGAATCACATGTGGGAGATGGTCCTGGATTATCTGGGTGGGCTCTAAATGCAAGCACATAAGAGGGAGGTAGAGGGAGTTTTGGCACAGGCAGAGAAGGAAGAGGCAATGTGACCACAGAGGCAGAGACTGGAGTGATGTGGCCACAAGCCAAGGGATCTTGGAAGCCACCAGCAGCAGGAAGAGACAAGGAACAGATTTACTCCTGGAGCCGGTGGAGAAAGCAGAGCCCTGAAAGACTTTGGTTTCAGTTCAGTGAGATAGATTTGAGACAGCTGGCCTCCAGAACTGTGATAGAGTAAATTTCTGCTGTATTACACCATTTGTGTTGTAAAAGCCAACACCGGAAACAACTGAATACAGTTACCTGGGTCAGACCCTCAGCACTTGGCAGCAGCCTGTGCTCTCTGCTGAGAGGCCAAGTGCACCTCAGCACACTAACTTCTGTGACTCTTCCAAAGAAGATCTGACTCTTTTCTCTCCCCAGCTGACCCAGGCAATTCAGTACCTCTTTTTGCCATTCTGACCTCTTAAGAACCAACGTATGGAAACAAAAGCCCTAAAAGGATATTCAAACATGAATTTCCAAACTCGACTGTTGGCTCTCAAGGAATCTCCCCAACGCCCCACTAGCATTAGCTCCTCTCTCTCATCTAAGCTAAAATGTCATACAAAATATCTTCCAAGCCATTTGATGGTCATAATAATTAGGGTTTAGCTCTGTGAATTTGGTTACTTTAGTTTTCTGGGCTTTAATTTCTTCATATGAAAATGAAGGTTATAAAACACCCATCTCATACAAAAGAGAAAAAAAAATTTCCCTTGCAGTAGGATATATGTGAAATTTATTGAAAAAAATGTTTTCCTGGGACAAATATTATCACCTAATTTTTTCTTCAGTGCCTGTAGCCTTGACTAAACCTGGAATTTTTCTCCCAAAACAATGGGGGAACTCCTAAGAAATAGAATATAAAAGAATTTTATTACAATCAGCTCAGTAAGCATATTTCAGATTAGGTTATACTAGGATCTCCAAAGGAGTAAAAAAACATTCTTTTTTTCTTTCTTTTTTTGGACTTTGCATTCCATGCAATTCTATAAATGGCAAAAGTTTTGTAATGCTACTTCATGATCTCAAATATGCTTTGGAGCTTCAGGGCATTTAAAAAATATCATTAATATAAGCCAAGTAAAAAAAAAAAGTAGCAATTTCTGGAGTCTAAATTAAATTGGTTGCTAGCCAAGATTTTTTTGCATTAGGAAATGCCAGGGGAGCGGGTGAAAGACCGTTAATCACTTTCCACAGGTATTTGGAGTCTCCTACACATCCAGGGATGAAAAGTGCTTTGGAAACAGGCTACATGGCCTTAGAAAGCACTGCTGTCCCCCCATCCTTACCAAGAGGATGGAATAGTAAGGCTGTAGGCTCTGGTGCAGCACAAGACACCATGGATACAAGAACGGGATACTCACTGATCCCTTGTACAGTACCTCACTTGGCTTCTGCTTGGTTGCCTGTAAGATGAGAGAGATGAATGAGATGATCTTGAAAGCTCCTTCAGGATCACATACTCCACACTGTAAAAAAGCCAGGAAAAACTGGGGGGTCTAGGGGTCTGTTTACAGAATCAACACATAAGGACAAGTACTCAAAGTGCTGGTAAGGAGACTGATTTCATTCTAAGCAAGACACAAGACTCAGACTCTCGCCAGAGAGGAGGAAAACTGAGGGGAGGAAAATCTCAGCTCCTCAGAGAAGCCTTCCCTAAGAACTCGGTAGACTGGGAATAACAGAGCCGCCCCGTGCTGTCTGCCAGGTGCCCCTCAGTCAGTTCCTTACATTGCACTTGGTGCCATTGGAAAACATCTTTTCTCCTAATCTACATGTTAGTTTATTATCTGTTCTCAGTCACTAAAACAATAACTTCTGACAGAAGCAGGGCCATCCTCCAACTGCATGTCATGAATGAATGACTGGATGGATCCACCCTGGCCTGAGGAGCATCTGTTCTCCACAGGAAACAGAAGCAATCTTCTCAAAATGCAAATTTAATCCTGCCGTTTTCCAGCATAGCACCTGTCAGTGGCTCTAAGCCTAGAGACAAAATCTCTCACCCTGCCCTAGAATTGGGCAGACCCTCGGGTCACTGTTTTTCCATTCTCCCTCTCGCACTCAGTAATACAGCCTCTCTGGCCTAAATTTACTCACATGCACCATGCTCCTTCCTACAGCTAGCCTCTGTCTGTCACTTCCTCTGTCACACGGAGAACACTCTGCCCTAAAAGCATGCCTCACCTGGCACCGCACAGTCACCCACTGAACTCTCTCTCATCTTTCAGATCTTGGCTCACTGGTCTGGTCCAGTAAGGACCGCCCTGACATATGCACTTGCCCTAGGTGAGACCCTCTGTTATCTGGCCTGGAAAGACCCTCCTCTCCTGCAGTGAGCTTACTTCAATTTGCTGATGTTCACAAATGCGTGTGATTATTTACTTAATATTTGCCACTCTACTTACCTTGTAAAATCTGAGAAAGCAGGGGACAGTCTGTCCTTTGCTTACCCTGGAGTCCTCAGAACCTAGCACCATGCGTGATGCAGTCACCATCACCATGCAGTTAATATTTGCAGAACGAATGAATGAAAGAAAAACACCTCCATATTTGGATAAAGCCAAAATCTCTGTGTTGTTGCAAATATGCTGAGAAGAGAAGTTGTATTTAAATCTCAACAGTCACAGGTAACGAGAGCAGACTTCCTTTTAAAACGGATCTCCTCAAACTACAAAGTTACAGTCCTGTTGGCCGATTAATCGTATCTCAGACCAGTGAGGAAGGCCTCCTCGAGATCTAATCCCTCTGTGTAGCCGGAGCTCCCTGCTGCCTTGTCTCTTTATCCTCACTCATTCCAACCAGAACGTTTTAATTTGGAGAAATAATGAACCTCAAGAGGAAAGGGGCGGGCAGCGGGGTGCGATGGGGCCATGGAATTTGAGTCAGTGTCTGGTTACCATTTAGGGCCTAGAAGGAAACAACTAGAGCCAAGAAACTGGCATTTGCAACTGCTCTTTGTTCTGTTTTTAAAAAGAAAATTCCACAAAATAAAGTTCTGGGGCTCAAAGCAAAAATGTTTTCTGCATTATAGAGAATCTCCCGGAAGTATGCTTCAAAACTGCTGCAAACTCGAAACTGCAGCGAAACATTTGCTAACTGGAAAGAACAGACTGGCTGTGAGGTCAGGATTAAGAAAATGGAGTAAGAAGTCTTTTTTCCTCCAGAGAGAGATAAAGATCACAAATGCTGGTCCCCAGTGTGCACAACTGTTTAAGAGATCCTCTCTGCACTGACCAGGAAACAAAAGGTGAAGAATTACACAAATAGCCGTTTTGGCAGAAACCAGGTAACTCAAAACAAAGGAAACACAGAGATACAAAGAAGTTGAAGGGAAAGTTGTGTGGACACACAGGAGTCAAATGGCAAAAGCTGATCCCCGGAACAGACTGGCCAGCTGGATTAAAATGATGCTGCTGAGATAAGAGAAAAATGTAAACAAAGCCTGATAATCCAACAACATTTGTTCCAACCAAGGAGAAAACAACCATAAATCTTGTAGAAATGTGATATATTGGAAACCAGGAGAATGGACCTTAACCCAGATATTACCCTGACTTATGCTCAATTCCATAACCAGAAAAATGAAAATATAAAGGCGGAATATTGGTGAACTCTTAGTTTTCTTCCATTTAGGCTCTTCTGAGGCTTGGTGTGGAGGGGGGCACCTGGTCTGGAGTTCTGATTCCTGCCATCACTGGGGCATCCAGCTCACCCCCTCTAGACCCCGCTTTGTCATGTGTGAAAGGAGAGTGCTTCCTGTTCCTTCATGATCCACTGGGGTCCCCAACATCTGGGCAGTATAGGAGCGTGTGGGAAAGCACAGAATTTCACAGAATTTCATTGATGGAAGATCACTATCTCTCTATGTCCACAGCTCCTCTGTGTGACTTTGGGCAGGTGGCCCAACTCCATTCAGTTTACCCATTTGAAAAATGGGGAAGACTGTGGAGAATTATTAACTGTGGCTGAGAGACATGCAGTAATGTATTCAGTCACAGAGTCAAGATTTTGACTCAAATCTCACTGATGCCAATAACCCTGTTCTTTCCACTGTGGCACTGATCCCCAAGACAATCACACTGAGCTTTGTATTCATGAAAGACATTTATTGATGGTCAGGACTAAAGATAATAATAAGCTGTAGACAGTCCCAGCACTTGAAAAATGTTCACCGATTATGAGCCACAATTATAGCTGCTCTTTGTAATTGCTAGTTTCTTGAGCTCAGGATCTTGATAAACAAAAGAAAGAAAATGAGTAACAACTTAATTTCTCACAAGGTAAATTCTCTGTGCTTTCTCACCTCTCTCTCCCCAAAGTCTTTCTTCTAAGTATTGATTTTATGTCATGATCCAGAAATAATATATTCTGACCAAACTCAAATTTGCTGACTACTTGAGAGTTCATGTAGTTGACCAGGTTCAAGAGATAACTGAGAAAAGATGTACTGAAAAGGCGCAGGGTCTGCCTTAAGCAAAATACATGCTTTCTTGTCATAAATAATTCATTGACTTCAAATATTTTCAACTACTTAGTTTCACATCTGTAGAACATATGAAACAAAGTCACAAAGAAGCAAGCCCCATTTCATTTCAGTTTTGGGGGTTTCTGTACACCCAAGCCCATTCTGTTTCTTGGAGAGGTACAAGTCTTTCCAGATGGAGCTTCAAAATTTTGTTCCAGCGTCCAAATACTGACTCTGTCCACCAGACCCATCTCTAGACTTTACATCTGGTTTTGGATGGTAATCACCAAACCTCACTATGCCACTAAGATTTCAACTTGGTTTCTTAATTGAAACCTTGTGATGACGCTCTGAAACCCACTCTCCCCTGGTTAGTGCCAATGAGCTTTTAAATGGATCAAACATTAGTCTTTCCGATGCTCAGCCCTGCCCTGAAGTTATAATTCCATCTGGGCCAAACACAGAAAGTCAAAGAACTAAATGCTCAACATAGTCTTGACACCTAGTAGCCGTTCAGTAACATCTGTTAAGTGAGACAATAAGAAACAAGACACAAATGCAGGAAAATAATTGTATATTACCAGATACTTCACTGGGTCCCTTTGATACGTTGTTTTGTAGATTCTTCCTTTTTAACCTGAGGCCTTCCTCATTTTATACATCAGAAAACTGAGGCTGAGAAAGATATGATAATGGGCTTAAAATTATACAACTGGTTTATAGTGGAGTCAGGATTCAAACCCAAATCTTCATGGTGCTGAAGATTGCCACTAAATCACTCTTTCCACTAAATTACATGCCCTTCTTCAGTGAACTTCTACTATCTCAGGCTTCGCATGGATGTAATGACAAGTAAGCAAACATGCTTGGATTGGGAAGATCCCTTGGAGTAGGAAATGGTGACATGCTCCAGTATTCTTGTCTAGGAAATCACATGGACAGAGGAGCCTGGCAAGCTACAGTCCATGGGGTCCCAAAGAGTCAGATATGACTGAACAACTGAGCACACAACACATTGAACACACAGCCAAACAATGGAGTTTTTCTTCTGGCTCAATTAAACTCGAAAGGATACCACTTCAAAGAAAAAATAAGGCCTATGTAATGCCACATAGGATTTATATAGAGATGAGACATGCCCCATCTTTCATATTTAAAGTTAGAATTTCACCAAAACTATGTAAAAAATAAAAAAAATTTTCAGGTCAAATATTCATTATATCTGTTTTATCTCCAAGTAAAGCAATCTTGATGAAAGTGAAAGAGGACAGTGAAAAAGTTGGCTTAAAACTCAACATTCAGAAAACAAAGATCATGACATCCAGTCCCATCACTTCATGGGAAATAGATGGGGAAACAGTGGAAACAGTGTCAGACTTTATTTTGGGGGGCTCCAAAATCACTGCAGATGGTGACTGCAGCCATGAAATTAAANCTTTGGAAGGAATGATGCTAAAGCTGAAACTCCAGTACTTTGGCCACCTCATGCGAAGAGTTGACTCATGGGAAAAGACTCTGATGCTGGGAGGGATTGTGGGCAGGAGGAGAAGGGGACGACCGAGGATGAGATGGCTGGATGGCATCACTGACCTGATGGACATGAGTCTGAGTGAACTCCGGGAGTTGGTGATGGACAGGGAGGCCTGGTGTGCTGCGATTCATGGGGTCACAAAGAGTTGGACATGACTGAGTGACTGAACTGAACTGAACTGAAAGCAATCTGAAAGTTGAATGTTTCGTCAATTGAGGAATTACTTTTGCTGCAGTGTACCAGAAAATACAAGGAGCAGTGACTTAAAAAGAAGTGTGATCAGTGATCAGTTCAGTCACTCAGTCATAGTCAACTCTTTTCAACTCCATGGACTGCAGCACGCCAGGCCTCCCTGTCCATCACCAACTCCTAGAGTTTACCCAAACTCATGTCCATTGAGTCAGTGATGACATCCAACCATCCCATCCTCTGTCGTCCCCTTCTCCTCCCACCTTCAATCTTTGCCAGTATCATGGTCTTTTCAAATGAGTCACCTCATCATATTAGGTGGCCAAAGTATTAGAGTTTCAGCGTCAACATCAGTCCTCCCAATGAACATTCAGGACTGATTTCCTTTAGGATGGACTGATTGGATCTCCTTGCTGTCCAAGGGACTCTCAAGAGTCTTCTCCAACACCACAGTTCAAAAGCATCAATTCTTCAATGCTCAGCATTCTTTATAGTCCAACTCTCACATCCATACATGACTACTGGAAAAACCATAGCCTTGACTAGACAGACCTTTGTTGGTAAAGTAATGTCTCTCCTTTTTAATATGCCGTCTAGGTTGGTCATAACTTTTCTTCCAAGGAGTAAGCATCTTTTAATTTCATGGCTGAAGTTACCATCTGCAGTGATTTTGGAGCCCCCAAATAAATAAATAAATAAAGTCTGCCACTGTTTCCACTGTTTCTCCATCTATTTGCCATGAAGTGATGGGACCAGATGCCATGATCTTCATTTTCTGAATGTTGACCTTTAAGCCAACTTTCTCGCTCTCCTCTTTTACTTTCATCAAGAAGCTTTTTAGTTCTTCTTCACTTTCTGCCATCAGGGTGGTGTCATCTGCATATCTGAGGTTATTGATATTTCTCCCGGCAATCTTGATTCCAGCTTGTGTTTCTTCCAGTCCAGCGTTTCTCATGATGTACTCTGCATATAAGTTAAATAAGCATAGTGACAATATACGGCCTTGACGTACTCCTTTTCCTATTTGGAACCAGTCTGTTGTTCCATGTCCAATTCTAACTGTTGCTTCCTGACCTGCATACAGATTTCTCAAGGGGCAGGTCAGGTGGTCTGGTATTCCCATCTCTTTCAAGATTTTCCAGTTTATTGTGATCCATGCAGTCAAAGGCTTTGGCATAGTCAATAAAGCAGAAATAGGTGATTTTCTGGAACTCTCTTGCTTTTTCCATGATCCAGTGGATGTTGGCAATTTGATCTCTGGTTCCTCTGCCTTTCCTAAAACCAGCTTGAACATCAGGAAGTTCACGGTTCACGTATTGCTGAAGCCTGGCTTGGAGAATTTTGAGCATTACTTTACTAGCATGTGAGATGAGTGCAATTGTGTGGTAGTTTGAGCATTCGTTGGCATTGCCTTTCTTTGGGATTGGAATGAAAACTGACCTTTTCCAGTCCTGTGGCCACTGCTGAGTTTTCCAAATTTGCTGGCATATTGAGTGCAGCACTTTCACAGCATCATCTTTCAGGGTTTGAAATAGCTGAACTGGAATTCCATCACCTCCACTAGCTTTGTTCGTAGTGATGCTTTCTAAGGCCCACTTGATGTCTGGATGTCTGGTTCTAGGTGAGTGATCACACCATCGTGATTATCCAGGTCATGAAGATCTTTTTTATACAGTTCTTCTGTGTATTCTTGCCACCTCTTCTTAATATCTTCTGCTTCTGTTAGGTCCATACCAGTTCTGTCCTTTATTGAGCCCATCTTTGCATGAAATGTTCCCTTGGTATCTCTAATTTTCTTGAAGAGATCTCTAGTCTTTCCCATTCTGTTGTTTTCCTCTATTGCTTTGCATTGATCGTTGAAGAAGGCTTTCTTATCTCTTCTTGCTATTCTTTGGAACTCTGCATTCAGATGCTTATATCTTTCCTTTTCTCCTTGGCTTTATTCTTCTCTTCTTTTCACAGCTATTTGTAAGGCTTCCTCAGACAGCCATTTTGCTTTTTTGCATTTCTTTTCATGGGGATGGTCTTGATCCCTGTCTCCTGTACAATGTCACGAAACTCATTCCATAGTTCATCAGGCACTTTATCTATCAGATCTAGGCCCTTAAATCTATTTCTCACTTCCAGTGTATAATCATAAGGGATTTGATTGAGGTCATACCTGAATGGTCTAGCGGTTTTCCCTCCTTTCTTCAATGTAAGTCTGAATTTGGTAATAAGGAGTTCATGGTCTGAGCCACAGTCAGCTCCCGGTCTTGTTTTTGCTGCCTGTATAGAGCTTCTCCATCTTTTGCTGCAGATAATATAATCAATCTGATTTCGGTGTTGACCATCTGGTGACAGAATCTGACAGAATGTGGTCCACTGGAGAAGGGAATGGCAAACCA
Organism: Redunca redunca; assembly: GCA_006410935.1. Classification (NCBI taxonomy): domain Eukaryota; kingdom Metazoa; phylum Chordata; class Mammalia; order Artiodactyla; family Bovidae; genus Redunca; species Redunca redunca. Next base: position 527,737 of record SJYQ01001895.1, on the reverse strand, counting down.
CTTCAGTATTCTTGCCTTGAGAATCCCATGAACAGTATGAAAAGGCAAAATGATAGGATACTGAAAGAGGAACTCCCCAGGTCAATAGGTGCCCAATATACTACTGGAGGTCAGTGGAGAAATAACTCCATAAAGAATGAAGGGATGGAACCAAAGCAAAAACAATACCTAGCTGTGGATGTGACTGGTGATAAAAGCAAGGTCCGATGCTGTAAAGAGCAACATTGCATAGGAACCTGGAAGGCAAATTGGAAGTGGTCAAACAAGAGATGGCAAGAGTGAACATCGATATTCTAGGAATCAGCAAACTAAAATGGACTGGAATGGGTGAATTTAACTCAGATGACCATTATATCTACCATTGAGGGCAGGAATCCCTCAGAAGAAATGGAGTAGCCATCATGGTCAACAAAAGAGTCCGAAGTGCAGTACTTGGTTCGTTTCCAAGGCAAACCATTCAATATCACAGTAATCCAAGTCTAAGCCCCAACCAGTAATGCTAAAGAAGCTGAAGTTGAACGGTTCTATGAAGACCTACAAGACCTTTTAGAACTAAGACCCAAATAGGATGTCTTTTTTATTATAGGGGACTGGAATACAAAAGTAGGAAGTCAAGAAACACCTGCAGTAACAGGCAAATTTGGCCTTGGAATGCGGAATGAAGCAGGGCAAAGAGTTTTGCCAATAAAATGCACTGGTCATAGCAAACACCCTCTTCCAACAACACAAGAGAAGACTCTACACATGGACATCACCAGATGGTCAACACCGAAATCAGATTGATTATATTCTCTGCAGCAAAAGATGGAGAAGCTCTATACAGTCAATGAAAACAAGACCAGGAGCTGACTGTGGCTCAGATCATGAACTCCTTATTACCAAATTCAGACTGAAGAAAGACTGAAGATCAGGTCAACTCAACAATTTCCCCACTGACACATCCATGATATTGGTGTACTACTGGCATTTCAAAAGATACAAATCAAGACCTCCCTGATGATCCAGTGGTTGAGAATCTACCTTGCAATGCAGGGGATGTGGTTTTAATCCCTGGTTTGGGAACTAAGATCCCACATGCAGTGGGGCAACTAAGCCCAGGTGCTCTAGAGCCCATACTCTGCAACAAGAGAAGCCTGCATGCGACAACTAGAGCAGTCCATATATGCCACAGAAAGACTCAGCACAGCCACATTTTTTTTAAAGATATGGATTATTATTTTTAAACCGAGAATGCACATCGACTTTAAATCCTTAGGTTTGCTTTATATTTTTGGCTATATCATTTCTCATCTGCCATGGAAAAACCACAACTAGAAGGGAAGAAAGGCAGAAAGGACCAGAAATAACTTCTGGAAAACTGAAACTGCATATGCTGGAATCAACTGAAAAATTTTTTGTCTCTTTGTATAAACTGACACACATCCAGATATTATAGACAGTTGCAGGGTTAAGCCTGACCTTCAGAAATATTAGTCTAGAGCAGCACCTCATAGCTCTAAACTCGTGTTAGAGTTGCAGTCTGTCCCACATCACATAACCCTTATATGCCATCTTTGGCTGACTTCACCTTTCATGCAAGTTTGCCCTTCAAGGAATTTCAATCTATTTGAGAAAGCTTTTATTTTCTGAAGTTACACACAGTCTTTAGTACAATTTTCCATATAGCAGGCATGCCATAGGTGTTCACTGATTTGTGTATCACATGCCATATAATATTAGCTGTGCATCTGTAGAATCCAAAGGATCAATAAATATTTCTGTGGTCCATCCTCCCACACTCCAAGTTCAGAACTGGATAAAAGGTTCAGACAGATGAAAGTGAAAATGTGAGCTCTATCACTGATCTGACCTATTTTGGAAGGTGTGGCTTAAATGGTTCACCTCAATTAGCTTGTCAGCACATTCCCTTGGAATTGAGGATTGGATAGGCTTGTCCACCAATGTGAGAAGATCAAGAGGGGCAAACCAAAGTTATGCAGCTCCTTTTCCAAATATCCCTGAGCAGCTAAATCGCTCCTTCTGCCATGGGAAGGAGTTAGTAAGGGGCTTAAAAACAAGGATCAGAGTCCTGTCTCCTGTGGATTGGAAACCCTTTTCTCTCTGAGAAGTATAGGACATCTTCCCATCTAAATTCCATAGATGCCTGATATTCTTTTCCTCTGGATGTTAATCTACTGTCCTGAGAGGATCATTTATATTTATTATGTGCCAAACCCAACACCCAACACATAATTCAAGATAACCCCCCTCATAAATTCTATGTATAAGATTTATATACCCCAGATGGGTGAAGGTTTTGATCTTTAGAACTGGACAGATTTTTGTAATTCATGAAATGCCCTGCAGTGCCCAGAGCTCTGTTCCTTGTGTTTCCTGTGGAGCCTCCTACGAGCCAGGAGATTATGGAGCAAAGACAGTGAAATAAATACTAAGCTTGAAGAATTTGTTGCAAAGATCTTGATAAATGTTTCTGGATATATGTGATTTATTCCACAAGAATGCCCTTTCTGACTCATTCCAACTAAATAAGAGATATAACTTTAGGAAAGATCTGTTCTCAGACTGCTTGGAAGTAACAAAAATGTGTGGTGGTGCCACATGCAGGGGCATGATCTTAAAGGACTCTTGATTCTTAATCCTTAGTCTTGGGTGGATGGCCAATGTAAGACACCTTAATAAAGAGACAGTGCATGATCAGAGTCCTAGATACATTAGCGATAAACATAATCATGTACTTTCACAGAGTAATTTAGTAGGAAAGATAGATAAAACAAGCTGATGTAGCAGACAACTCCTAAATCTCAACATATGTTTGTTTAGAGCCCAGAGCATACAGTCCAATAAGGCTGAGATTTTGCTCCTCATTCAGGGTCCTAGACTCCTTCTATCCTGGGCTTTCACTTTCTTCTAAGTCTTCAGAATTCTCCTTATGCAGCCCAAGTATGAGAAAAGCAGGTGAGGATGGAGGTTACAATGTTGGGCTTGATTTGGCTTCAAAGAGCCAGCCTAGATATGGCATATATATCACTTCTTCTTAGACCTCTTTGGCCAAAACTCAGTCACGTGACACATCTGTCTGCAGAGGGATGGGAAATGGAGCTTGCAGAGTGTCCAGGGAGAAGAGGAGTGGTGGTGAACACAGCAGCCTTAAAACAGCCAGGACCAAGAGCAGCCAGTAAAACAAGATTATGCATTATATGGTTCAATTCATATGAAATACCCAGGACAGGTTAATACATACAGAAATAAACAGATTAGTGCTTGCCTAGGATTTATAGTTGGGAAGGGAGTTCCCAGGTAGCTCAGCAGTAAAGAACCCACCTGCCAATGCAGGAGACCCAAATTCAATCCCTGCGCCAAGAAGATCCCCTGGAGAAGGAAATGACAACCCACTCCAGTATTCTCGCCTGGAGAATTCCGTGGACAGAGGAGCCTAGTGGGCTACAGTCCATGGGGTTGCAGAGTCAGACACAATTTAGCAACTAAACAACAACAAGAATATGGGAGTAGAGGGGCTATAACTATTAATAAAATATACAGAGTTTCTTCTTAAGGTGATGAAAATGCTTCAGACTTGATATTGGTGATGGTTGTATGCCACGTATATGTAAATATACTAAAAAGCATCTAACTGTAAATGGATTAATCATATGGTATATGATTTAAATCTAAAAAAAACATTATTTAAAAAGAGAACAGGACCAACTGGAAAAATGGGAATTCTCTGTATTACCTTTCATGTAAATATATAACTATTCTAAAATAAAAGATTATTTTTTAAAGCCAGGACCAGTTTTAAAGATAGTGCATTTTTCTTGCAGTATCGTCTCAGATTTTTCTCAGGCGGGACCTGGTGACACTGAGTATCAGAGGCCTTAAGCTTCAAGTCAGAAAACTCCGACTTTGAGGTAGTTTTTCATCGATTCTGAGGCTCAGTTTCCTATTTTGTAAAATGGGAATGATTCATCGACCTCAACAGTTTGTTATATGCTTAAGATATTAAATCTGAAAGCCTGTGGCAATCTGGCATCTAGTTGGATCTTGATGAAAGCACATTAATTATTTAAGCTCTTCAAAGGGAAATAAAATATTTAAAAATATAAACAACCCAAATTAAAAATTGGTTTAAGACTTAAACAATCACTTCACAAAAAGAAGATATTCAAATGCCCAGTGGTATAGATGAAATATGTCCCCACAAAATCCATATGTTGAAATCTTCCAGTGTGATGATATTAGGAGGTGGGATCTTTGGGAGATTAATGATAAGGATGGAGCACTCATGAATGGGATTAGTGCCCTTCATAAGAGACACAAGAGCTCTCTTACCTTCTCTGTCTCTCTCTCTCTCTCTCGCAGGTGAGGATGCAGCAAGAAATGACTATTTATAAGCCAAGGACTGGCCCTCATCAGGTAGTCTTCCTACCCTTCGGAACTATGAGAAATAAATATGAGTGGTTAAGTCACACAGTCTGTGGTATTGTTGTTACAGCATCCAGAAGGACTAAGACAGTCAGAAAGCACATGAAAAGGGACTTAACATCATTAGTCACCAAGGAAAACCATATACCTTTACACACTCACCACAAAAACTAAAATTAAAGCTGACTCTAGTATGTGACATGGATTTGGAACAACTAAAACTCTCATACATTGCTGGTGAGCATTTAGAATTGTACAATCCCTTTGAAAACAAACTGATAATTTTCTGATAAATTTAAATATTCATCTACCCTAAGAACTCCAAAAACACTTCTAGATATATACTGAGATAAACAACTGTGTATGTTTGAAACAAGACTGAGCCATAAATAACAACTTCATGCATAAAGGAAAAAGTGGAAACAATCCAGTTGTACATCCATTGGAAAATGGATAAACAAATTGTGGTATATCCAAAGAGAAAGTGAAAGTTGCTCAGTCATGTCCAACTCTTTGTGACCCCATGGACTATACAGTCCATGGAATTCTCCAGGCCAGAATACTGGAGTGGGTAGCTGTTTCCTCCTCCAGGGAATCTTCCCAACCCAGGGATCGAACCCAGGTCTCCCTCATTGCAGGCAGATTCTTTATACCAGCTGAGCCACAAAGGAAGCCCGTGTGGTATATCCAAACCAGGTAATAATAATAAACCAAAAACAAAAAAAGAAAAGCAAATTAACATATATGCATTTCAAAAAAAATATGCTGATTGAAATGATGCATAAATGAAAGAACACAAATCACAAATGTGTGATTCCATTTATATGAAGTTTTTGAACATAAAATACTAATCTATAGTGACAGAAAGGAGATCACCTGGATCTGGGAGTTGTTGAATAAGAATTGACTTGAAAAAAGTACGAGATAACTTTCTAGGATACTGGAAATGTTTTGTGTTTTAATCAGGGTATATAAATTTATTGAAATTCATTATGCTGAACACAGAAGACATGCATTTTTCTGAATATGAGACAGTACTGTTAACATGAAAAACAAGGAATTCAAGCTAATGGAAGATGAGCTGAAACAATTTTATCCTCTGCTTTGGAAATGAGAGGGCATGTGGTATATATATATATATATATATATGCCAACTGTCTACATATATGCCTCCCACCACCTGGTTCCCCAAGTTATCAAGGTACAGAGCCCTGGAAAATTATCTCTAGGCAGTGTTATCTAAAGACAGCCCTGCAAATAGCCATGCCCAGTATGTATTCTGCAGGTCAATCTATTCCATATTACAGTAAAAACATAATAATAACCTCTAACCTAGACAAATCTTAGATCACATTTTTCTTAAGTTATCTAAAGCTTGTGAAAACAGGAAATAAGACACATTAAAGACATTGTAGAAAAAATATCCTAAACAGACTAAAATGCAGATGAAGGCTATGAGAAAAGGATAGATGATGCTTTTTTTTTTTAAGTTCCAAAATTATATTAGCCAAAACAGGAGAAAAGGAAATGAGAATCCTGGGATGGAATGGCAATCAAAGGCAAAGAAAACACAGAACATTCAAAGCATTGTGCATAAGCACTGGGGAAAGAGGCTAGATCAGGTTGTGTATTAACTTACAGCTGGCAACGGGCTGAAATGGGAATTTAATGACTCAAGGCTTATGTCTTAGACATGAACAGGAATTGAATGAAGTAGGGGGCAGAATCCTGTAAAAATGCTGGAGCAGATTTTACTCCTTTGCTTTCAGGTTTTAAGACTCAAACTTTGAGACAGAAACAATCAGCTACTTATTAATAAATTCGAAATTTTCTCCTAATAGCTATTGGGACCTTAGTGTTACTAGTTGTTTACACAATACACATGTTCAGTAGCTAGCTGTTTTAAATGTTCTCAGATTCTGAAATAGGAACAAATTGCATATATGTGCAAAATGTCTTTGTGTAAAGGAAAAAGTACATGTCACAGCAACATGGATAGAAGCAAAGATTATCCTACTAAGTGAAGTTAGTCAGATAGAGAAAGATAAATGTCACATCCTGCCACTCCTAACATCAATGAGGATGCTCTGATGATTGAAGTCACCCATTTGTCACTTCTTTCTCTTTTCAAACTAGATTCCATAGCCTGTTACTCTGCTCATTTTGTGTACAAATTTTCAACTCTCTGTGTGCAGAAGACCCACTCTCCTTCCTTGTCTCCTGCTCATGAGAACAAAGAGGCAAAGCTAACTCTGGTTAAACCCATCTCTGCTTATTCTTCATCCACACCAGAGCTGCTAAACATGGATGAACTTGGAGCATCACTGAAATTGCTTTTACTCCTACAATGATTTTCCCCTAAAGTTGCTTTCCACCTAAACTTTCTACTCTCTAGTACCTCTGAAAATATAACCATGGCTTCTCTTAATATTCCAGGAATAAAATTTATGGCTCCCTGACAATGAAATATTTCGTTATACCAAAGAGCTTGTTCTTTTTAAAGACTTTTCCTATCACTTCAAGAACTAGCTTCCCTTGTGGCTCAGCTGGTAAAGAGAATCCACCTGCAATGTGGGAGACCAGGCTTTGATCCCTGGGTTGGGAAGATCCCCTGGGGAAGGGAAATGCTACCCACTCCAGTATTCTGGCCTGGAGAATCCCATGGACTGTATAGTCCATGGAGTTGCAAAGAGTCAGACGTGACTGAGCGACTTTCACTTCACTTCAAGAACTAGAAAGCCAGTAGGCAGATACTTTCAACTCACTCTCTTAGCCAATCTTCTATCAAGTCATATGGTCATTAGTAAAAACTCAGAACAAACCAACTGGTTTTTCATTTTAGTGAAAAAGGATGGGACAGTTAGTAGGGAGGCAGGGCTGAACCCAATAATAAGAACTGGCTGGGGGATTTGCTTCAACCTCCTGTAGCTCTTCTGGTAACAGAATCAAAAAGAAATCAGTCTAATGAAAGAACAGGCAAGGGCCTAGTGTATCTGTTCCCATGAGAAAACCTATTATAATTTGCCCTCAGGGAAAAGAGAAAGTAACTAGGCCTCTGAAGAAAAATAGAGCAGAAAAACATATTACCAGTCATACTAAGAACATTTCTCTTTTAAATGATCGGTGCCTTGAATAAACATTAAATTTAAAAGGTCTTATGATTATACTTAGTTTCACTGCCTCAAAATATATCTGCTAAATAGATCAAATGCATCCTTTGTTACAGGCTTAATGGAATTTTGGCACCAAAAATCTGATACATTTTTGGTCCTTACCTTATAAAACTTCATGTCTATCAGATCCCTTAATGGACAGAGAAGGTCATTAAAGTTCCAGACATTTCTGCAGCCCAGGCCTGAAAAGTAGCAAAGCCCATTTTTTGAATTTGGGGATGGCCAGTGTCACACAAGCTGACTCCATAGATCTAATTGACCCAAGAAACTCCAGTTCTGCTGAAGGCTATTTTGAACCTGAATTTGTAATCTATGATTCAGAAGGACAGGCCGCATATGCAATGGACATTTTTAGCAGCAAGGAAAAAAATGATTCGCCATCTCCCAGCTGAAGCAGGGTCAGTCTTCTGAGCAGGCGAGATAGAGGCAGAGAGGCAGCTCCTGCAGCCCTGAGGTTCATGGAGCTGGGCTATGGTCAGCTGGGTCTCTGCGTCTCTGCACAGAGAAGCCTGCCAGAATGTTCTCTAGCACAATCACCCTTCAGGTAATGGACAACACTAGGGAGATCAGCATGACTATAGAAAAGGTACAAAACAGGTGTAAAATTAAAAAGGTCATTGAATTAAGATGACTCAGGGGTTTCAGGTGTAGTGTTACCATTTATTTCCCAGGAAGAACTGGAGAAGAGGGCAGAGTCGCTATAATGTGGCTTACTCAGCTTTGGAGTTAGAGCTATGTGCACCTCAGCTCTGCCTCTTATTAAGCCATGTGGCTTCAGGCAAGACATCTCACCCCTCTGAGCTTCAGTAAAATGAAGATTGTAGGACCACCCTTGCAAGGTTGTTCAGTGAGATCATATGCACTAACTATATCATGTGCTAAGTCAATCAATGCTCTTATGTTGATGAGCTGTCTCTTTCCGAAGACTCAAATTCCCAAGGACTCCAAATTTCTCACCACTTTTTCCTGTCCATTACCTGCAACAAGATTACCAGAGTCAGGGACTTGTATTTAGCCTGACACACAGTAGATCTCAGGAGATACTTATTTGCTTGGTTTAACTGTATCCTCAACCCTGATTAAACTGCCATTATCACTCCAAGGTGGAGAAGGGCATGGCAACCCACTCCAGTATTCTTGCCTGGAGAGTCCCATGGACAGAGGAGCCTGGCAGGCTATAGTTCATAGTGTTGCAGAGAGTCAGACACAACTGAAGCAATTCAGCATGCATGCATCATTCCAAGGCACAACACACTCTACAGACCTCAGAAAAAACAGGTTGATCTCAGAGCTTCCAAAACTAATCTGGAGTGGGAAGTGAAGACAAAGGCTCTCAGGAACAGGGAAGTAAACCAAGAGGTCCACCCTCTGGGTGTGAAATAGTATCTTATAGAGTTCCAGACACTATGGGTAAGGTTTTGTTTTATCCTAAGTGTTGATAACTGCTCTAGGAAACTCCTCAAAGCCCACTTTAATTCATTCAGACTTCCCATACCCCACCCCCCGCCCCCCGCAGCAGGCCAAGGAGTTCCTAAAATTACCACAGGATTTAGGAGTGAAATTTTCAATCACTCCACTGGTCAGTCAGTCACCTGAAATGACCAAGCGTTTTGATCCTCCTATCAGTGTGCAGGACATCTTAGCACACTGGGTCTCCTTTTTGCTGAAATTCAGGAATAGATGGGACAGCTTGAGGGGAGGCATTTTTTCCCCTGTGGTTAGCAGACACATGATACCATCACATTCACCCACTCTGATTTTATGTTTATCAGTTCATTAGTTCAGAAAGTCGAAGATGATTGCTATGGAAGTCATGGAAGAATCTAAATAAGTTACCTTATTTCTCTTTATCTAGTTGTGGTCAATTGTTTTCAGCTTACATGAAAACTAAAGCCTTGACTTTTTGCAGAGCCCTAGTGGAGACATTTAAGGTTTGCATAATCCTCCATTATGCAGGTTTGGAAATCTAAGTGAAAATGACATAAGGAAAGCCATCCCACAGATTCTCATCTGTCACTTGTATGGCCCAGATAGAGAGCTAGGAACCCAAGTCAGGGGGACACTGCCCTCATGGACACTCAGGCATCTCTTCACAAGACTCTCAGAGGACTCTGCCTGCAGCCCAGCCTTAGGGGCTCAGCTTACAAGCATTAGGATTCACGGCAACTAGTCAGACCAGGGCTCCCCCTCATCCCCAAAGAAGAGATTCACCTTGTTCTTGAATTTGAAGTGTCATTCAGCAGTGATCCTTTTTAGAGACAAAAAAGTGATCTTTAGCAAAGTTTATCCCAGCCTGCCTTCAAATAAGATAGGAAAATAGAGAGTAGTGCACAGCTAAATTTAGGCTATTAAAGTATATTAAAATACACATAAATGCCCTTTCTTTTATAAGAAGTGCTGACATCAGATACTGGTTATGACTTCTTAATGCCTTTACTTGTTAAAAAGTTGGCAATTTTGTTATATCCACTCCCTCCATCCCCATTTCTGTTTTTTTTTTTAAATCTTGCTGGTCCTTAACATCCAGAAATATGGAACATCTGGAAAAGAGAAAATAGCATGATGTCTGTGCTGTAAACCAGCTGTGGGATCTCAAGCAAACCACCAACATTCTTTGGTCTTTAGTTTCTTCGTCAGGAAATTGGGGGAGAACGGGGCCAAAGGTGGGCTTGGGCATGGTTTGGGGGCACAGGGGAAGTTAAGTCTGGGGTCTCCTGTGGGTCACACAAATAATAAATAGCCATCATTAAAAGACATTTTACTGATGGAAATTAATTAGGTAGGTTTCAGATAGTCATAACATCATGTAAGTCTGGATCAGAAATTTTTCACAATATGCAAATTCTGGGGTTTTTTTTCCCTATTCTTTCTTTTTAACAGTGGCTCTGAAAGCCCCCTATCCCCACCCCCCTCTGCTATCCCTGGTCCACTTTTGTTTCTCAAATGCTGAAAGTGGAGACACTGGCACCAAAGGAGCTTGTGTGCCGAGGTGCAGCCCCGTCCGTAACCTTCCTGGCTGCTCTGCTCTCTCGCCTGAGCTTCACTCAAGAGCTCGTGATTAATCAGCCCCCACAGCAGGGCTTGCAGCACTGGCCAGCTCTGTCTGCTTCAGTCAAGAGCTCATAAATCTCATGAGGTAAAGGACAGAGGGCAGCCAACAAACCCCCCTTTGAAAATGCTGGGAGTGTCAAGGCGAGATCTCTGGGAATATTTTGGACACAATCTTGGCCTCAGGTTTTTGTTCCAATCAGCTAGCTAGAGATTCATAACCTAAAATTGGCTTCTAAAAGTGTGCTCAGCACATACCTCAGACTTTCGGCTCCTCAGATCCCAGAGGATGTGTTCACTGTGAAGTTTAATATCCTTTGAATCTCCAAGGCTATGGAATCTTAAAACAGAATCCAGGAAACAAGATGCAATGTGTTCAAATCTTCCCAGCCATGTGACTCTCAGCCACTAATTTCATCCCTCTCAGGATCAGTTTCCTCATCACTAACATGAGCTACAACAATGGCTTGTCATCAGGCTTCAGTGAGATGATGCAAGTAAAGCATTTAGCACAGTGTTAGGCATATAGAAGATACTCAAAAATATTGTTATTATCTAGGGATTTGTCTAATACAGCAGCTTTCAAACTTTTTGGTTTCAGAACCCTTTGCACTTTTAAGAATTATGGAGGACCCCAAAGTACTTTTGCTCATAGGATTGTATCTATTGATATCTACCTCATTTGATATTAAGACTTTTAAAAATGTCTAAAACACAAGAATATGGAAGCCCCTATTTCATTAGCCATCAGAGCAATGACATCACACGTTACCTAGATTCCAGAAAACTCCACTGCACACTCTAAGAGAAAGACAATTATAAAGGCAAATAACAGCTCAGTGTTAACAGCTTTGTGTGGAGAAGGAAATGGCAACCCACTCCAGTATTCTTGTCTGGAAAATCCCAGGGACAGAGGAGCCTGGTGGGCTGCTGTCTATGGGGTCGCACAGAGTCAGACATGACCGAAGCAACTTAGCAGCAGGAGCAGCGGCATTATAGCGTTGACCTTTACAGACCTCATGGCACACATTGAAAATCATGGCTGTTATACTCTCTTTTCAAAAAATAGTATAGTTTAACATGTTACATCTTGAGAACTATTCTGCTGATTTAGATTCCATCAGGTGAAGAAGCCAACACTTTTTTTTTTATAATAAGGGGTGGAAATCTGATTTTTATTTATTTATTTTGGATTGCATTGGGTCTTCATTGCAGCATGTAGGCTGCAGAGCACGTGGGCTCAGTAGTTGCAGGACATGGGCTTAGTTGCCGTGAAACTTGTGGAATCTTATTAATAGTTTCACAGTCAGGGATTGAACGCATATCCCCTGCACTGGAAGGCAGATTTATAACCACTGGATCACTAGGGAAGTCCCCAAGACTACTTTGAATAAGTTATTCACAAATTAATGTCAAGAATTCTCACTTTTATTATAATCTGTGTAATTAGGTCTATAATTTTTCTCATTTCTTCCAATTCTCTTCTTAACAGAAGAATGGGGGAATGTCTAAAATAGCAATAATTGTTACTATATACTGGGAACCAATGTGCCAGGCACTATACCAGGAGCATAAAAAACAAGCTACCTGTAATCTTTACGATTACCTTACAATGTACCCATTGTTACTCTAACTTTACGGTTTGTCTAAGGAAACAGAAAAGTTAAATAACTTACACAAAACTTTATTAGTAATTGATGTACCTAAAAGGAGTCCTCGGACGCAGGGTGGCTCCTCTCGGCCGTCGCCCCGACCTCGAACGCGGGGTAGCTCCTCTTGGCCGTTCCTGCGCCATCGCAGCCTGGCACTCTAGGCCGCTGCCCCTGACCTCAGTCGAGGGGTAGCTCTCAGCCGCATTTAGTGTGCCGGCCCGCCACCTGCGCCTGCCCTAGAGTTCCAGAAAAATATCTATTTCCACTTTATTGACTATGCCAAAGCCTTTGACTGCGTGGATCACAATAAACTGTGGAAAATTCTGAAAGAGATGGGAATACCAAACCACCTAACCTGCCTCTTGAGAAGTCTGTATGCAGGCAAGGAAGCAACAGTTAGAACTGGACATGGAAAAACAGACTGGTTCCAAATAGGAAAAGGAGTACATCAAGGCTGTATATTGTCACCCTCCTTATTTTAGCTTATATGCAGAGTACATCATGAGAAACGCTGGACGGGAAGAAACACAAGCTGGAATCAAGATTGCCGGGAGAAATATCAATAACCTCAGATATGCAGATGACACCACCCTTATGGCAGAAAGTGAAGAAGAACTAAAAAACCTCTTGATGAAAGTGAAAGAGGAGAGTGAAAAAGTTGGCTTAAAGCTCAACATTAAGAAAACCAAGATCATGGCATCCGGTCCTATCACTCCATGGGAAATAGATGGAGGAACAGTGGAAACAGTGTCAGACTTTATTTTGGGGGGCTCCAAAATCACTGCAGATGGTGACTGCAGCCATGAAATTAAAAGACGCTTACTCCTTGGAAGGAAAGTTATGACCAACCTAGATAGTATATTCAAAAGCAGAAACATACTCTGCCAACTAAGGTCCGTCTAGTCAAGGCTATAATTTTTCCAGTAGTCATGTATGGATGTGAGAGTTGGACTGTGAAGAAGGCTGAGCGCTGAAGAATTGATGCTTTTGAACTGTGGTGTTGGAGAAGACTCTTGAGAGTCCCTTGGACTGCAAGGAGATCCAACCAGTCCATCCTGAAGGAGATCAACCCTGGGTGTTCTTTGGAAGGAATGATGCTGAAGCTGAAACTCCAGTACTTTGGCCACCTCATGCGACGAGTTGACTCATTGGAAAAGACTTTGATGCTGGGAGGGATTGTGGGCAGGAGGAGAAGGGGATGACAGAGGATGAGATGGCTGGATGGCATCACAGACTCGATGGGTGTGAGTCTGAGTGAACTCTGGGAGTTGGTGATGGACAGGGAGGCCTGGTGTGCTGTGATTCATGGGGTCGCAAAGAGTCGGACATGACTGAGTGACTGAACTGAACTGAACTGAACTGAACTGAAAAAGAGTCCACCAGACCTCCCCATTCCTAAGTATGCTATACAATTTGTTCTGCCTCTGTCGCTACACACACACACACACACGACACACACACACATGTATCACAATCATTTTGTTTTCTTATTCTTTAAGATTAAATCTAATGGCAGTGGTTGATTCATGATCTCTTTGCATTATTCTTTATAAAATAAATTCTAAAATAAAAAATGAATTTCAAAAATTACTACAAAACTATAATAAGACAGTATGGTACAGGCATAATGATAGACACATAGATCAATGGAATCAAACTGAGAGTCCCAAAGTAAACCTTGATTTTCAGCAAGGATGCCAAGATGATTTAACAGGAAACACTCAACTTTTCAACAAACGGTGCTGGGACTAGCAGATATTTACTTCAAAAGAGAGGAGGTGGGACACTACTTCACACCATATACAAAAACTAAAATGGATCAAGGATCCAAATATGAGTTAAAATGATAAACCCCTTGGAAGAAAGCAGGAAGTAATTATTCATGACTTTAGATTAGGCAATAGTTTCTTAATAGATCATCAAAAGCACAAGCAATAAAAAGAAAAATAAATTGGACTTCAAAATTAAAAACTTTTGTGGTTCAAAGGAAACCACTAAGAAAGTGAAAAAGCATCCCATCAGATGGGAGAAAATATTTGCAAAACACACATAAAGGACTTATATCCAGAATATATTAAAAAAACTCTTACAACTCAACAATAAAAAAAACAAATAACTCAATTTTAAAATGAATAAGAGGTTTAGATAGATATTTCAGAGGTTAAAGCATTTGCCTGCAAGGCAGGAGACCCGGGTTCAATCCCTGGGTCAGGAAGTTCCCCTGAGGAAGGAAATGGCAACCCACTCCAGTATTCTTGCCTGGAGAATCCCATGGACAGAGGAGCCTGGTAGGTTACAGTCCTCGGGGTTGCCAACAGTCGGATACAACTGAGCGACTTCACTTTCACTTTCACTTTCTCCAAAGTAGATATATAAATAGCCAACAGGTACATGAAAAAATGTTCAACATCATTAACCATTAGGGAAACGCAAATCAAACCACAATAAGATACCCACTCAGACCCACTCAGTTCAGTTCAGTTCAGTCGCTCAGGGGTGTCCGACTCTTTGCAACCCAATGAATCACAGCAGGCCAGGCCTCCCTGTCCATCACCAACTCCTGAAGTATACACAAACCCATGTCCATTGAGTCGGTGATGCCATCCAACCATCTCATCCTCTGTCATCCCCTTCTCCTCCTGCCCACAATTTTTCCCAGCATGAGGGTCTTTTCAAATGAGTCAGCTATTCTCATCAGGTGGCCAAAGTACTGGACTTTCAGCTTCAACATCAGTCCTTCCAATCAACACCCAGGACTTATCTCCTTTAGGATGGACTGGTTGGGTCTCCTTGTAGTCCAAGGGACTCTCAAGAGTCTTCTCCAACACCACAGTTCAAAAACATCGATTCTTTGGCGCTCAGCTTTTTTTATAGTACAACTCGCACATCCATACATACCTACTGGAAAAATCATAGCCTTGACTAGACAGACCTTTGTTGACAAAGAAATGTCTCTGCTTTTTAATATGCTGTCTAGGTTGGTCATACCTTGCTTTCCAAGGAGTAAACGTCTTTTAATTTCATGGCTGCAATCACCATCTACAGTGATTTTGGAGCCCAGAAAAATAAAGTCAGCCACTGTTTCCCCATCTATTTGCCATGAAGTGATGGGACTGGATGCCATGAATTTTGTTTTCTGAATGTTGAACTTTAAGCCAACTTTTTCACTCTCCTCTTTCACTTTCATCAAGAGGCTCTTTAGTTCTTCACTTTCTGCCATAAGGGTGCTGTCATTGCATATGTGAGGTTATTGATATTTCTCCTGGCAGTCTTGATTCCAGCTTGTGCTCCCTCCAGCCCAGCATTTCTCATGATTTATTCTGCATATAAGTTAAATAAGCAGGGTGACAATATACAGCCTTGACATACTCCTTTCTCGATTTGGAACCAGTCTGTTGTTCCATGTCCAGTTCTAACTGTTGCTTCCTGACCTGCATACAGATTTCTCAAGAGGCAGGTCAGGTGGTCTGGTATTCCCATCTCTTTCAGAATTTTCCACAGTTTATTGTGATCCACACAGTCAAAGGCTTTGGCATAGTCAATAAAGCAGAAATAGATGTTTTTCTGGAACTCTCTTGCTTTTTTGATGATCCAGAAGATGTTGGCAATTTGATCTCTGGTTCCTCTGCCTTTCCTAAAATCAGCTTGAACATCTGGAAGTTCACGGTTCACGTATTGAGGAAGCCTGGCTTGGAGAATTTTGAGCATTACCTTTACTAGCATGTGAGATGAGTGCAAATGTGCAGTAGTTTGAGCGTTCTTTGTCATTGCCTTTTTTTGGAATTGGAATGAAAACTGACCTTTTCCAGTCCTCTGGCCACTGCTGAATTTTCCAAATTTGCTGGCATATTTCACAGCATCATCTTTCAGGATTTGAAAGAGCTCAACTGGAATTCCAACACCTCCACTAGCATTGCTCATAGTAATGCTTCCTAAGGCCCACTTGACTTGACATTCCAGGATGTCTGGCTCCAGGTGAGTGTGAGTGATCATGCCATTGTGATTATCTGGGTCATGAAGATCTTTTTTGTACAGTTATTCTGTGTATTCTTGCCACCTCTTCTTAATATCTTCTGCTTCTGTTAGGTCCATACCATTTCTATGCTTTTTTGAGTCCATCTTTGCTTGAAATGTTCCCTTGGTATCTCTAATTTTCTTGAGGAGATCTCTAGTCTTTCCCATTCTATTGTTTTCCTCCATTTCTTTGCATTGATCACTGAGGAAGGCTTTCTTATATCTCCTTGCTATTCTTTGGAACTCTGCATTCAGATGCTTATATCTTTCCTTTTCTCCTTTGCTTTTCACTTCTCTTCTTTTCATAGCTATTTGTAAGGCCTCCTCAGACAGCCATTTTGCTTCTTTGCATTTCTTTTTCTTGGGGATGGTCTTGATCCCTGCCTCTTGTACAGTGTCATGAACCTGCTTCCATAGTTCTTCAGGCACTCTGTCTATCAGATCTAATTCCTTGAATCTATTTGTCACTTCGACTGTATAATCATAAGGGATTTGATTTAGGTCATACCTGAATGATCTAGCGGTTCTCCCTATTTTCTTCAGTTTAAGTCTGAATTTGGCAATAAGGAGTTCATGATCTGAGCCACAGTCAGCTCCCGGTCTTGTTTTTGCTGACTGGATAGAGCTTCTCCATCTTGGCTGCAAAGAAAATAATCAGTCTGATTTTGATATTGACTATCTGGTGATGTTCATGTGTAGGATTCTGTTGTGTTGTTGGAAGAGGGTGTGTGCTATGACCAGTGCGTTCTCTTGGCAGAACTCTATTAGCCTTTGCCCTGCTTCATTCTGTACTCCAAGGCCAAATTTGCCTGTTACTCTAGCTGTTTCTTGACTTCCTACTTTTGCATTCCAGTCCCCGATAATGAAAAGGACATCTTTTTTGGGTGTTAGTTCTAGAAGGTCTTGTAGGTCATCATAGAACTGTTCAACTTCAGCTTCTTCAGCATTACTGGTGGGGGCATAGACTTGGATTACTGTAATATTGAATGGTTTGCCTTGGAGACGAACAGAGATCATTTTGTCATATTTGAGATTGCATCCAAGTACTGCATTTCGGACTCTTTTGTTGACCTTGATGGCTACTCCATTTCTTCTAAGGGACTTGCCCACAGTAGTAGATATAATGGTCATCTGAGTTAAATTCACCCATTCCAGTCCATCTTAGTTCTCTGATTCCTAGAATGTCTATGTTGACTCTTGCCCTCTCCTGTTTTGTCACTTCCAATTTGCCTTGATTCATGGACTTAACATTCCAGGTTCCTATGCAATATTGCTCTTTACAGCATCAGATCTTGCTTCTATCACCAGTCCCATCCACAACTGGGTGTTGTTTTTGCTTTGGCTCCATCCCTTCATTCTTTCTGAAGTCATTTCTCCACTGATCTCCAGTAGCATATTGGGTACCTACCAACCTGGGGAGTTCATCTTTCAGTGTCCTATCCTTTTGCCTTTTCATACTGTTCATGGGGTTCTCAAGGCAAGAATATTGAAGTGGTTTGCCATTCCCTTCTCCAGTGGACCACATTCTGTCAGATCTACACCATGACCCATCCATCTTGGGTGGCCCCAGACAGCATGGCTTAGTTTCACTGAGTTAGACAAGGCCTGGTCCATGTGATCGGATTGGCTTGTTGTCTGTGATTTTGGTTTCGATCTGTCTGCCCTCTGATGCCCTCTCTTAGGACCTACTGTCTTACTTGGGTTTCTTTTACCTTGGATGTGGTGTATCTCTTCATGGCTGCTCCAGCAAAGCACAGCCACTGCTCCTTACCTTGGATGTGTGGTAGCTCCCCTTGGCCGCCACCCCTGACCTTGGATGTGGTGTAGCACACCCACTACAATGGCTAAAATTTAAAAAAATAATAACAATAACAAAAGTTAGCAAAGGTGTAGAGAAAGACTCTCATATATTGCTGATAGAAACATAAAACGGTGCAGTTGCTTTGCAAAACCAGCAACAGTCACTGAGGTTTTTCTGACTCTATGCAACCCCATGGATTGTCGCCTGCCAGTTCCTCTGTCCATGGGATTTTCCACACAAGGATAAATGGAGTGGGTTGTCATGCCCTCCTCCAGGGGATCTTCCTGACCCAGGGATCAAACTCTCATCTTCTGTCTTGGCAAGCATTGGCAGTCAGATTCTTCACTGCTGAACCACCAGGGAAACATATATATATGATTCTGTAATAACACAGGAATGAAGTGCTTATTCATGCTACAACTTAGACAAACTTTAAAAACATTACATTAAGTGAAAGAAACTGGTCAACTGTAGACCATATATTACATAACTTTATTTATATGTCTATAGTAGGCAAATGACAGTGTATTAAAAAGCAAAAACGTCACTTTGCCAACAAAGGTCCATATAGTCAAAGCTATTGTTTTTCCAGTAGTCACATATGGATGTAAGAGTTGGACCATAAAGAAGGCTGAGCATTTGAAGAGCTGATGCTTTTGAATTGTACTGGAAAAGACTCTTGAGAGTCCCTTGGACAGCAAAGATATCAAACCAGTCAATCCTAAAGGAAATCAATCCTGAATATTCATTGGAAGGACTGATGCTGAAGCTGAAGCTCCAATACTTTGGCCACCTGATGCAAAGAGAAAACTCACTGGGAAAGACCCTGATGCTGGGGAAGACTGAAACCAAAAAGAGAGGCGGGTGGCAGAAGATGAGATGACTAGATAGCAACACTGACTCAATGGACATGAATCTGAGCAAGCTCTGGGAAATAGTGAAGGACAAGGGGAGCCTGGCGTGCTACAGTCCATGGGTTGCAGAGTCAGACTCAAATGAGATACTGAGCAACAGCAACAATAGGTAAACCCATAAGGACAAAAATAGATTAGTGGTTGAGAGGGAAGAAGGGAGAGGCGAATGAGGGGTGACTGCTAAAGCATACCAGGTTTCTTTTTGAGGTGATGAAAATATTCTGAAATTAGATACTAGTGATGATTGTACAACTAATGATTGCAAACATACTAAGAACAACTGAATTGTATACTTTTAAAAAGTGAATTTTATGTGAAATATATCTTACTAAAACTGTTATTGAAAAAATATTAAATGCTATTCTTAAATTGGGTTTTGTATAATTGCATTCCTCCTGTTTTTCTTGACCTACCAACCCACCTCAGGCAGTGAATCTGGAAACTAAACAAGTTATTAATTTTATTTAGTTGAAGTAATCTGCATGCTGAAGGCTGAAGGAAATACAGTTTAAACCCAAGCATACCATATCATAAATTAAAGTGGGAAAGTACATGTAAATAAAGCCAGTAATGATTCAAGTTTCCAACTTGTGAGTGTAGGCGTTAACCAGAGGAAATGTGTTCCATGACTGGGGGAAAAATAGGGACCAGCATTTCATGGCATGTTTGGATAATTTTAGTGAAAGTGTTAGTTGATCAGTTCAGTTCAGTCACTCAGTCATGTCTGACTCTTTGCGACCCCATGAATCCCAGCACATCAGGCCTCCCTGTCCACCACCAACTCCCGGAGTTCACTCAAACTCATGTCCATCGAGTCGGTGATGCCATCCAGACATCTCATCCTTGGTCGTCCCTTTTTCCTCCTGCCCCCAATCCTTCCCAGCATCAGAGTCTTTTCCAATGAGTCAACTCTTCTCATGAGGTGGCCAAAGTACTGGAGCTTCAGCTTTAGCATCATTCCTTCCAAAGAAATCCCAGGGGTGATCTCCTTCAGAATAGACTGGTTGGATCTCCTTGCAGTCCAAGGGACTCTCAAGAGTCTTCTCCAACACCACAGTTCAAAAGCATCAATTCTTCGGCACTCAGCCTTCTTCACAGTCCAACTCTCACATCCATACATGACTACTGGAAAAACCATAGCCTTGACTAGATGGACCTTTGTTGGAAAAGTAATGTCTCTGCTTTTGAATATGCTAACTAGGTTGGTCATAACTTTTCTCCCAAAGAGTAAGCGTCTTTTAATTTCATGGCTGCAATCACCATCTGCAGTGATTTTGGAGCCCAAAAAAATAAAGTCTGTCACTGTTTCCCCATCCATTCCCATGAAGTGATAGGACCGGATGCCATGATCTTCGTGTTCTGAATGTTGAGCTTTAAGCCAACTTTTTCACTCTCCTCTTTCACTCTCATCAAGAGGCTTTTGAGCTCCTCTTCACTTTGTGCCGTAAGGGTGTGTCGTCTGCACACCTGAGGTGATTAGTTGCTCAGTCGTGTCCGACTCTTTGCCATCCCATGTAGTGTACCCCACCAAGGCCCTCCTGTCCAGACAAGAAGACTGGAGTGGGTTGTCATTCCCTTCTTCAGGGGATCTTTCCTGGTGCAGGGATCAAACCTGGGTCTCCTGCATTGCAGGCAGATCTTTACGAACTGAGCCCCCAGGGAAGCCCTTGGGATCATTTTAAGCAAATAATAAATGTCTCATCCCCTTCACAAAAAAACCATCCCTCTGGTTTTTCTCTGCAGATCCCAACCCCCACCTGAATTCACTGACATTCTGAAAGCTCCTGTGGAAGTTGAGGAGACAGCTGACACCCAAGAGCAAGTGCCAGAGTCCTGCCCCTGCAGATGAAGGATGTGAGCAGCCTGGGACTCCCTGATGAGCAGGACCCGTCTGAGTCTCTCGGATACAAGCTGTCTTTGCCTGGAGTCTTGCTGTGACCAACATGTCGGGCCAACAGTCTGGAAGAAAGGGCTCCCTGACACTTGTCACGGTGGTGAAATCCAGAAACGCTGAGCCAGTTCACTGAGGAAGACAGGATGACGGGAAACGTAAATTAAAGAAATCATTTGGAAGAATTAGGGAGAGGAAATCAGCTAAACTGCCCAACAGAATTTAATACTATCTCAAAGTTGACTGGTCATAACTACTCTTGCTACTTTTTTGAGTCCATGAAAAATACTTCAGATTCTTTAAATGTATTGATTCTGAGAAACTCTTTTTTTAAGTGCTAAAGAGCGATTGCATTGACATGTTTGTGCAAGGGAGAAGGAGTTAATAAGCATGAGAGGATTCGTTTTGTTGCTGTTTTGTGTGTACTATTATTGGTAACACTGAAG
Source organism: Redunca redunca (assembly GCA_006410935.1). NCBI lineage: Eukaryota > Metazoa > Chordata > Mammalia > Artiodactyla > Bovidae > Redunca > Redunca redunca. Next base: position 506,376 of record SJYQ01001895.1, on the reverse strand, counting down.
CAACCGTATTAGTCTTAAGAATCATCAACCAAATAAAAAAGCAAGTCAAGAAATACGAGAAATACTCAAAAATTTCCAAGCCCCACCTCCAGCTTCTAAGCAACCCAACATTCCCTATGGGAAATGCATCGTGTCCCACTTTGGGAATATTGATGGTCTGACAAAATTTGAGCCTCTAAAAATGCAAATATTTCATTGTCCATGAAGAGAATGTTCATTAAATTAAAGCCAAAGAAAGGAAATGGGAAAAAAATTCAAGAGTTTAAATGAAAATTTAAAAGATGAAAAAATAAATAAATAGCTCTGACCAAACACCATTTTGCTGAGTTATACACAAATAATCAGAACCACGTTGTGTTGATTAAACCTCCCTTGAACAACACTTCAGTTTTAAAGTTAATAGACAAAGTGTTCAGCAAAAACTAAACCAAAAACAGCAAACATATATACGATTTTGCCAGGAGTCAAAAAAGCTTTTTTAAAAAAAGAGTTTAAGATTTTGTTTTCCTAAAACATCTCGATGTCTTCAGGATAGCCATTTCCCCTGCCAGTGGTGACTAAAATAAGAGAAACTGGGAAGCCAAATCTTGCTCCTGCATTCAAATCGGGATCCATTCACTTTGAAAATGTTCACTACATTTAAAGTATTTTTACTCTTTTGCTTATGAATTTATAACTTTTTAAAAGGAGAGAAGCTACTTTTATGAAATAATACTAAGTGTAAGTCAATACAAAGATTGCTATTGAGTTTCCCTTCTGGATAAGAGAAATTGTGTGAAAAAAACGTCAGCTAGAAAACATCTGAGTCTCTTTGCTCAATATTCAACCTTACAATTCCCTTCTTAGAATTCCCTTGATCCCAGTCATAACATGTCATGCCTGACCATGAACACAATCCAGTCAGTTCTGCCATGATGCGTATTTCTAAAACTCAATCTATTTCAGATGTGATTAAGTTTCTACATAGATCCATAGATGATTTGTCTCAGTGTGTTCAAGTAGAACACAGCTGAATACCAAGTACACCAACAGGACTGGAAGCTGCAAACCACAGAGGATTATGATAGTGTACAAGGTGCCCATTCACCCCCCCATTTCTCCTCTTTGCTCAATCCAGCCATGCACTCTGTATAGAAAAGGGCATATTACTCCTTTCTCCCCAAAGTGGATCATGCCTTTCTCTTCAGAACTCAGTAGGCTCTCCTTGTTTCAGATCTCCTTCAATCAAGATATTTCCATCTTTGTTTTAAAGATAGAGTTCTATCAGCAGATGAATGGATAAGAAAGCTGTGGTACATATACACAATGGAGTATTACTCAGCCATTAAAAAGAATACATTTGAATCAGTTCTAAGGAGATGGATGGAACTGGAGCCGATTATACAGAGTGAAGTAAGCCAGAAAGAAAAACACCAATACAGTATACTAACGCATATATATGGAATTTAGAAAGATGGTGATGATGACCCTGTATGCAAGACAACAAAAGAGACTCAGATCTATAGAGTGAACTTTTGGACTCTGGGGGAGAGGGAGAGGGTGGGATGAGATGGGAGAATAGCATTGAAACATGTATACTATCATGGAAGAAACGAATCGCCAGTCTATGTCCGATGCAGGATGCAGGATGCCTGGGGCTGTTGCATGGGGAGGACCCAGAGAGATGTTATGGGGTGGGAGGTGGGAGGGGATTCATGTTTGGGAATGCATGTACACTCGTGGTGAATTTATGTCAATGTTTGGCAAAACCAAAACAGTATTGTAAAGTAAACTAAAGTTAAAATAAAAATTAAAAAAAATAAATAAAAATAAAGATAGAGTTCTATATTCTAATAGTTTCTTTCTTTTTCAGGAAATTTGGTTTTTAGCATGTTTAAATATGTTAGTATTCTTAGGATGATTGTTCATTTGCGCTGTCTAGTTACAAAGGTGCAAAAGCAGAAATAAGCCCTGTTGTTTTAGCACTCAGTTTTGCAGAACTCAAGATTTGGGGGAATGCACATAGTATATGAGAACAGAAACATCTGTGTCTGTGAAATGAAATGGTCATTTGCCTATTTATCTAGGGTGGTAATTACCCTTGGAATAGAGAATTTATGACACTTGTTGGATTATGTCAAGGCTCTCCATTTACTAAACAAACCAGATTATTACCTTTTCACAGGTTTACTTCCTAACCCACATTTGGTCAGGTAAAAGAAGGCAAAATGAATAGAGGGAATGTTCTCTGTCCCTTTTCTCTGCCAAGAGGATTGGTAAATGCTAGAGGAAAAAGGCCAGAGAAGGAGTAAAACCAATGATCAAGCCACATGTTATCCAAATGCAGTTGGAATATTTCTAAATGCAATGTCTTAAACACTGATAGTTTTGCCTCCAAACCTCCAAATTGACTCAGCTATTAAAAGGCACTGGCAAGTTTTTCCATGAGTTCCAGTTTAGTCTAGTTTAGCCAATAATTTGGAATTGTGCCTAGCTGGGGTAAATACTGCCTCAGGCTCTTTCATTTACAACAGTCCAAAGTGGATTGGCAGTTTGCCAACAACAGTAGATCCGAACTGAAGAGCATCACCCAACACCCCTGATAACCCAGTCTGACTTCTAACCCCTGAGACAGCCTTTTGTTTCAAACCATCATAGCTGACACAAGCGGGAAAGTAAAAACTACACATATTGCTAAAAAAGTTGATGGTTCAGGGCTAGCAGTGGAATTTTTGTTGACGTATCAGTTCTCATTCTGATTGCAGGGGAAAAGTGCTGGCCTGTTTCTCCATAAATGAAAATCATGTTTCATACTCAAGGGACTAGGCGCTGGAGAAAGATGTAGCTCTGACCAGCAAGAAGCTTACAATATCCTGATTTCCTGGCAGAGAAGTTACAGATATTTACATAAGTACAGAAATATTCACTCTTGTAAGTCTGAGAGTGGGTACTTCTTACATTTTGCCCTCTGGGTGCTTTACTTGCCTCACCCTACTGAATGGATGCAGACTTCATGCACATACTGAAAACCTCAAGGTGATATATACATATATGTCTTACACATATATGTATATATTTCATTCACGTAAAAGAAGTTGGTCTGAGTTATTGTTTGCCATCTCAAAAATGGGAAAACTGAATCTTAGAAGCCACTGAGTACATAAGCAATGAGACCCAGATCTGGTTCCAAAGCCTGTGCTCTTCTACAGCATATGTGACTTTTTGTTAAATAATGTCTCAATCTAATATATATATGTAATAGGCAGTTATATGTATGTACTATATAACTATAAAATATTAAAAGATACTCGATATCTAATAGTTTGGCCTATTAAATAATGGCCTAATATAGATAGATAAAGTCTTATATCAGTCAGGATAAGCTAGGATTCATCTAAGGAAACAAATTCACAACTCTTGGTGGCAAGTATCTCTGAGAGGTCGGGCCCATTCCTCAGGGGAGCTGTCCTCCATGCAATGACTCAGCATCACCTCTCCATACCAATAAATGTCTCACATTTGCTGAAGCTGGGAAAAGAGGTTGAAGAATTGAGCATCACCAATTAAAGGCTTACCTGGGAGTGTCACTTCCACTCAGTTTTCACTGGTCAATGCAAATCACATGGCCACGCCCAACTTTAAGGAGACAGGGATGGACAACCCTCCCAGCTGCCTGGAAGCAGACAGAAATGAGACTCTAATAAAGAGTAGTAACAGCTGCCACATTGCTCACCACGTTAGCTATGACAGTGTGGTGATTCAAAACAAAAGGCGATAACATGCCATTCCTACTCCCTTTGTCTTTTGCTAGTAAAAAAGTGTCCCCCTCCCCTAAAAAAAGATTACAACTTGTTGCTCGGCTTAACCCACCATTTATTCAGACAGTAATATTAAAATATCTACTGGGAACCGCAGTGAAAACCACAACCAACATTTACAGGATGCTTCACAATTTATGTAACATTTTCATACATATTAGCTCTATCAAGCAATGTGAGAAGCCTCCCAAAAGTTTTGAAATGTTTCTTTTCTTTGGATTCTTACAATATGCTATGAAATAAACACCAAGGGCTAGACCACGTGCTGAAGATAAGTATAAAAGAATTAGAGGGGAGAGGCGTCAGTGCGTGCCCAGTGTTGCAGCGTGCTTCATGTAAATCAAAAACTCAAAATCACATTGCAGAGTGAGTGCCCAGTCATGTCAAGGGTAAGGTGTGAATGTCAGTTCTCTCCACCGGGCTGGAGAGGACAGTGTGGTGATTCAAAACAAAAGGTAATAACAGGATCCTATCAGGATCTCTATGCTGATCCTGAGGAAAACTGTCACCCACCCCTGACTGGGTAGACATTATAAAGTTTGGTAAGTATATCATGTAAACTGGAAATTGACAAATACTGGGTTCTAAGCTGATTCTAGCTTGGCCCACCATTTTAAAAAATGAACTGCCATCAAAATTCTGTTTAGAATCATTCTGTTTTATTTCTTGAAAATGTTTCAATTATAGGGAGGCTATTCTCCCACCTCCCCCCACCAATACTGTCCACAGCCTCCAGAAGCTGAAATAGGCAAGGAATGGATTCTCCCCTAGAGCCTTCAACTGGGATTATAACCCAGCTGACACTTTCCTAGCAAAACTAATTTCAGACTTCCGGCCTCTAGAATTGTGATAGGATACACCGCTGCAGTTTTAAGCTATCAGATATGTGGAAATTTGTCACAGAGACAACAGAAAGCTAACAGGACCAGAATTCCACATGCTATGATTTTCACTTTCCAGATGAAGAGACAGAGGCCCAGTGAAAGGAAATGACTTCCCCATCATCACAAAGCTAGATGGTGGGTATCCAACAAGGAAATGTGGCAGCCAGCTCATGGGTTGGGGCTCTCTCCCTTCCCCAAAGAATCTCTAAAAAGGATGTTTGTGATCACATAACTTTTTCCAGGAGATCATGGGAAGAAGCTCTCCATGACTTACAACACGAACAATAAACCAAAATCCATCATGGCTGCAGGTCTTGGGTAAAAGCAACATGCTGGTGTGGAGAAGCTTCTGGAGAAAATATCCAGGCTGCACCTACTGCTCTCAGAGTGCTCTTGGGAAGGTCCTTCATGTCCCTGGGCCTCAGTTTCCTCATGTGTGAAGTTTTTGAGATGTTAGAGAAGACTCCTGAGTGTCCCTTGGACTGCAAGGAGATCAAAGCCAGTTGATCCTAAAGGAAATCAACCCTGAATATTCATTGGAAGGACTGATACTGAAGCTGAAGCTCCAATACTTTGGCCACTTGGTTCGAAGAATCAACTCTTTGGAAAAGACCCTCATGCTGGGAAAGATTGAGGGCAGGAGGAGAAGGGGCCACAGAGGATGAGATGGTTGGATGGCATCACTGAGTCAATGGGCATGAGTTTGTCCCTCACTGGGAGACGGTGACGGACAGGGCAGCTTGGCGTGCTACAGTCCATGGGGTCACAAAGAGTTGCACACGACTGAGTGACTGAACAACGACAACGAGGAATAAGTTGGGCCACACTGCTTGTTCTCAGAGACTCCCTACTCGGGGTCTTTATGGAAACTGAGGGAGCAGCCCCAGGAGGTGTTAGCCTTCATGCTCTGCCTTGACAAGTCCTTCCTTCTACCAGCTTCCCACATTGCACCCCTGCACTCATTTCTTTCAAACAGAGCTCCATAGTTTAAATTTGAAAACCACCATTTCTATGTCTTCAGGCTCTGTGATTCCAGAACTCCGTATGGAACAGCAGCAACCAAGCCACTATCATTATATGTACAGAAAAGGGGGCCCAGTAAGCAAGACAGAGGGTCTTCCCAGGAGTCAGAAGGCACTTAACAGACAGAAACTGCACAGTTATTACACCCCCTTGGTCCGTGTCTGTCAGAGTTCCTCTGTCTGCAGGCCCTGGGTCACACCTGTTTTATCATAAGTGACCTGAGCCACCCTCACCAGTGGGCATGTAATGGCATGAGACACTGCGCTGGGAATGCACAGATCTGTCAGAGCCCTCCTTAACGCTTGCCAGGGGCTGGGCTACTGCACTTACACGGGCCCATAATCATTCTAGCCAACACACACTNTGAAGAGGAACTAAAAAGCCTCTTGATGAAAGTGAAAGAGGAGAGTGAAAAAGTTGGCTTAAAGCTCCCATCACTTCATGGGAAACAGATGGGGAAACAGTGGAAACAGTGGCAGACTTTATTTTGGGGGGCTCCAAAATCACTACAGATGGTGATTTCAGCCATGAAATTAAAAGACGCTTACTCCTTGGAAGGAAAGTTATGACCAACCTAGATAGTATATTCAAAAGCAAAGACATTACTTTGCCAACAAAGGTCCTTCTAGTCAAGACTATGGTTTTTCCAGTAGTCATGTATGGATGTGAGAGTTGGACTGTGAAGAAAGCTGAGCACTGAAGAATTGATGCTTTTGAACTGTGGTGTTGGAGAAGACTATTGAGAGTCCCTTGGACTGCAAGGAGATCCAACCAGTCCATTCTGAAGGAGATCAGTCCTGGGTGTTCTTTGGAAGGAATGATGCTAAAGCTGAAACTCCAGTACTTTGGCCACCTCATGCGAAGAGTTGACTCATTGGAAAAGACCTGATGCTGGGAGGGATTGGGGGCAGGAGGAGAAGGGGATGACAGAGGATGAGATGGCTGGATGGCATCACCAACTCAATGGACATGAGTTTGAGTGAACTCCAGGAGTTGCTGGTGGACAGGGAGGCCTGGCGTGCTGCGGTTCATGGGGTTGCAAAGAGTCGCACACGACTGAGTGACTGAACTGAACTGAACTGAACAAAAAGCAAAAGCTCTTTTCTATCTGATTAAAATCAAAGGTGTTTGCAAGGGGCCAAGTGGTTTACATGTTTGTTTAATTCTAAGTCGTTTAAACATTATTCTGTTGACTGGCAGAGAATTTGGAGGAGAAATGGAAGAACAAAGTATACTTTTCTAGATGCCAGATCAGGTCTGGAAATTACTGAGATTTTCCTTATTTAAATTGGCATTTTTTCAGGGTCTTCAAACTGCAGGCCATGTGACCTATGTAATGAAGACACATTCTCCAGATTTTCTTGCCTGTTTTTTTTTTTTTTTTAATATTTGGGAATTGTACAATACTAGATCTCATTACAGATGTGGAATGAAATAGAAATGAGTGAATTTTCTGAATGTATATTTCTTGATGTAACTTTCAGGAAATCAGTTATGGACCAGGTGATGATGATGGTGATGATGGCAATAACAATGAAGATGAAGATGATGACAGAATCAGCTATACAGCACCTAATAGGTACTGTGATATGTATATTACATGAATCATCTCACACTATCTTCATGATACCTCTTTACAGTAGGTGCTCTTATTATCCTCATTTTACAGATTAGAAAACAATCACAGAGTTTGACAAGAATTTGCCCAAGAGCACATGGCTAGTAAGTTACTGAGCTGTGGTCTGAACCCTGCTCCTGTCCCTAACTACTGTTCTATTCTGCATCTTCCATAATGTTTAGAAATAAAAACTTTGAACTGTATGGGAACATTCATTTGTAGAACTGAACGTAATAATATTCATTAATAAGCATATGGCTAATATGCATGAAATCTTATTTACACAAAGGCATTCCGAGGAGAGAAGCACACAGCAAGTGAGCCCATATAAACATACTCAGCATAGTTAGTCATGAGAGAAGTGCATCTCCGAACCACAATGAGATACCACTGAACATCTATTAAATTGGCTAAAAAAATGTTTAAACCTGATTATACCAAGTTCTGAAAAAGATGTGGAGCAACCACCTAAAATCATGCATTACTGATGAAAATAAAAATTGTACAGCCTGTTTGAAAAAGGCAGCTTGGCCTTTTTTATGAAGTGAAATAGTTGCTTATCCTAAGACCCAGCAATTCCATTACTTGGTATGTCCATACAAATGCCAGTAGGCAAATATTTATAACAGCCATATATGTAATCACCAGAAGCTGGAAATAATCCAAACATTCATCAGCTGTTGAATGGATAAACAAACATTCACACGATGGAATGCTCCTCAGTCATAAATAGAAACAAACCACTAATACACACAAGAGCGTGGATGAGTCTCATGTGTATCATTCTCGGTGAAAGAAGGCTGCTCAAAAGCCTACAGACTCTGAGACTCCACTCCTGTGATATGCTCTCAAAAGCAAAACTACAGGGAGAGAGAGCAGTGGTTGCCAGAGACTGTGCGTGTGTGCTGCGCATGCTAAGTCGCTTCAGTCGTGTCTGACTCTCTGCGACCTCATGGACTGTAGCCTGCCAAGCTCCTCTGTCCATGGAATTCTCCAGGCAAGAATACTGGAGTGGGTTGCCATGCCCTCCTCCAGGGGATCTTCCAAACCTGGGAGTCAGACCCACATCTCTTACGTCTCCTGCATTGGCAGACAGGTTCTTTACCACTAGTGCCACCTGGGAAGCCAGAGACTGGGAGTGAAGGAAAAGACACTCTGAACTTTTTAGGGTGATGAAAATGTCTGTAATTTGATTGTGGTTTAATTAACCATATACTAATTACATTATAATTAGTCATGTCCACCTCTTTGCTACCCCATGGACTGTAGCCCACCAGGCTCCTCTGTCCATGGGATTTTCCAGGCAAGAATACTGGAGTGGGTTGCTATTTCCTTCTCCAGGGGATCTTCCCAACCCAGGGATCAAACCCAGGTCTCCTGCATTGCAGGCAGATGCTTTAACCTCTGCGCCACCAGGGAAGCCCTGGTTATTATAATATAACCTCATGCTAATTATATAATAAGACAATATAACATTATAGTAATTATGTGATATAGTCCAACCATATGTTAATAATGCCTCAACAAATCTGACGTGAAAAGAAAAGGGAAGGAAAGATAGAAGAAAGAAACGAAGGAACAAGTGAATGAATGAATGAACAAAGGGAGGAAGGATCATTAACATGAGAATCAGTTATCAGGGTAGTAAAGTGGTTAAGAGCAGGAGCCTAGGTATAGACTTCCTGGGTTCAACCACGGTAGGACTTGAGGTACAGTACTGAACCTCCGTATATCTAAACCTCCTCTTCTATAAAGTGGAATGATAATAGTTTTTACTTTTGTGAATTCCCTGGCAAACCAGTGGCTAGGACTCCACACTTTCATTGCAGGGGGCCCAGTTTTGATCCCTCATCAGGGAACTAAGATCCTGCAAGCTGTGTGCTGTGCTTAGTCACTCAATCGTGTCCAACTCTTTGAGACCCCATGGACTGTAGCCATGTCTCTTTGAGACCCCACGGACCCCCCAGAGGACCTACCAGGCTCCTCTGTCCATGGTGATTCTCCAGGCAAGAATACTGGAGTGGGTTGCCATGCCCTCCTCCAGCGGATCTTGCTGCAAGCTGTGAGGCACCGCCAGTGATGATAATAATATTCACTTCCAAGTATTCTTATTGGGATTGAATTAGTTAATATTTCTTAGCACTCAGAGCAATATTTGGCATATAATACATTCTCAAAAAATATTCTCACCATGAATGATCATATTACAGACTATAATGCAACATAATCAACAAATTAAGTCTGCTGTTAAATATGCAGAATCGGAATTTGTTGAGACTTCTGCGCTGATGGGATTTACTAATCCAAGCTGGTATTGGGCATCCAGGTCACATCCCTTTCTGTTTCCTGATTCTGACTACACAGCTACATTCTTAGTTGATTTTCATTGCTGGAAACCAAATCAACTCTAAACTACCATTTCTGCCAGCACCAGTTTTGTCTAATTAGAGCCCAAAACCGAAGCTCCGGTTTCCGCGTATTCCCGCACACAGCATTCACTGTGTGAGTCCTTTAAGCCCCCAAGCTTAGTCTCTTCTCCACAACCTCGCCACACCCCTCCCACCACACTTAGGCAGGAAGACTTCAGAGCAGCTTCAGGGGGTGTGGAGTTGCACCCAGGCACCACCCCCCAAGGGACCAGTGTCTCTTGAAGTGACCAGAGTGAGGTATGAAGAGGCAGCCAGCAGGGGATACTATAGGCTTCTGGTTCTAATGAGATCCCCCTTCAAGAGGCCAAACAAATGGCACTGCAGAGCACTTAGTCCAGAGGAAGAAGGGTGAGGTTCGCTCACTGGCTCCTCATCCCACTGCCAAAAGTTCTGCCCCTTGGGGTGTTAACTCCCCTCACCTCACAACTGCGCACAGGTGTACACTGAGCAAGGGTCTCCCTGTCCCCTGCCCTGTCTTGGGCTGAAGGCAAGAGACATGCAGCCCAAATACGAGGGAATGCCTGTGCAAAATCGTTGGCAGCTCACGCAGGGCTAGTTGCCATGGCAATAACTGGAAAAACAGGTCAGGCTGACAGGCTATGAATTGTGCATGAGTGGTGTCTGAGTTTCTACAACTCACTAGTTCTACTCCCTGGTATATCTTGGAAAACAAAAGTCACACATGTCCACAAGGACACATGTGTTAAAATTGAACTGCTGCTAAAATGTAAAAGCAAAGAAGGAGGAGGAAGAGACTATCTAAACTACTAAATGTCCATCAATATGAAAATGGGTTATGCATGCGTAGCATAATCAGAAAATGAAACACTATACAGCATTAACAATGAATGTATTAGAGGTGTAGTTATCAACATGCAAACTCTTACCAGTGAAGAATTAGAATTACTGAAGGATTAGCAGGGTGAGTGGATATAAGATCAAGATGCAAAAATAAATTTCATTTCTCTGTAATAGCTCCAAATGATTACAAATAATTTTCCCCAAAGATATCACTGACAATAGCCACAAAATTATAAAGGAAAAGTAATTCTCATGTTTCCTCACCTTTTGTACCTTCTGACTGTCACTAGTTACTGCCTTAAAAGAAAGATGACCAATCAAGAAATAACCACATAAGTTCATATGACACAGATAATGCCAGAATTAAAGTATATATAATTGAGAAAAATTACTAGATAAATGAGAGAGAAAAAGATGTAGCGTAAGTTAAAACCAAGAATGTTTATTCTTCATGACAGTGGTTCTCAGAATATGGTCCGCAACAAAAGCATCAGCATCACCTGGGAATATGCTCTGTAACAAAAGCATCAGCATCACCTGGGAAACGTGCTGGAAATGCAGAATCTTGACCCCCTCCCAGACCTGCCAATTCAGAAACCCTGGGAGTATTTTAGGAAACCTCAACTTGTTTCTGACAAATGATAAAATTATGGTAAAATTGCTTTCTAATGAGAACACAGTAAATACTGTTTAAATTTACCAGTCAAGAAAGAGGGATAAATATATTAAATCTATTTACAACAGCAACCACCTGTCAGCAGACACTGTCATCTCAGAAAGTGGTGCTGAATTTTTGAAGAGGATAAGGAGTGAGCAGAGAGAGAGTTTCCATTTCATGTCATTCTGAACTGTGTGTGTGTGTTTTTAAAGATATACATCAAAACAAATTAATTAGGAGTTATTTTTTCCTCTTTATCTTTAGGGAGATCTCATCACCGACTCAGTGGATTTTGGGAGTTGGTGATGGACAGGGAGGCCTGGCGTGCTGCAGTCCATGGGGTGGCAAAGAGTCGGACACGACTGAGCAACTGAACTGAACTGATTTCTTATAGACATTCGATTACTCAGGTCATAAGCAGTTAGAGAATTTGCAAGTTTACAAAAATCATATTTGCAAAAAGGATGTGGTGACTGACTATATTACACATCAGTACTAAATTAAAACTTGCTTCAAGACTCAATTCCTGTTTTTCCAACTTTTTATCAAGAATTGCTTGCCCAACAGAAGGAAGCATCAGATGAATTTTTCTTACACTGGATTCTTAGTAGATAAAGCAAAATATCAATTGTTTGAATAGGAAGTATCCATAACCCTTCAGTGTGCAGGTTGAGTCAGAGGGGAAAATTATTGGGAGGTTCTAGAAATGTGAGGTCTATCATCTCCACAAAAGAAAAGTAGTACCTGGTTCAATGTCACTGATTGTTACCAGAGGCAGTCGTTACTCCCCAGCTCTTCTTCTTCTTGCAGGTACGCTCAGTCATGTCCAACTCTTTGCAACCCCATGGACTGTAGCCCACCAGGCTCCTCTGTCCATGGAATTTTCCAGGCAAGAGTACTGGAGCCGGTTGCCATTTCCTTCTCCAGGGGATCTTCACCATGCAGGGATCAAACCCTCATCTCTTGTATCTCCTGCATTGGTGGGCAGATTCTTTACCATGGTGCCGCCTGGGAAGCTGCCATTTGGTAGTCCCCAAAGGTCACCCCTGCTGGTATGCACATACCATTTCACTGAGGTGAAATTTTTTTTTTTCCTCCCTTTGAATCTGGGTTGCCCTCTTGCTCTGATTGATTAAAATATGTAAGAAGTGAATTTCAAATCCAGACCTTAAGCTAGCAGTTCCTACCTTCTTCCTTGTGGAGCACTCATTCTTGGAAATTAGGCCCCAAATTTTGAGGAGGCCTGAGTAGCTACATGTTGAAGCCCAAAGGAATGACAAGCGAAGTCTCTGGCCAGGAGACCTAGCCAAGCTCCCATCAGCAGCCAGGACCAGCTGCCAGGCATGTGACTTAGCCACCTCGGATCTGCATCCCAGAGAGTCCTCAGATGACCACAGCCCAGCCGACATCAGAGGGAGAAACCCCACCCAGCTGAGTCCACTCAACCTACAGAATCATGAGAGATAATTAAATGGATGCTGTTTTAAGCCACAAAGTTTTGAGGTTTATTTTGTTTAGGGTTTATTCTGCAGCATTGGATAACTAAAACAAAATTTGATATCCAGAAGTGAGTACTGTGGTAATAGAAGCCTAAAATATGTGGCCTTGGCTTTGGAACTGGACAGCAGGCAGGAGCCAGGAGGACCTCAGAGAAACCACTAACGGAGCCTAAAGGAGAGGGAGTGAGGAAAGTGTCACTGGAGGCTGAAGAAAGGGCAACCCATGAAAGGGCAACCCATGTCACATATAGGCAAAAAGTTCGGCAATACTGTCAAATTTGGGCAACCTTTTCCACAGTGATGTTGAGGCTAGAAAGAGTAGCTGATAAGTGTAGGCAGCTAGTCAAAGAGACTTCTGGGACGAAAACTGAGTGACAACTAGTTTTTCTTTACTTGCCTCTGAGAAAATTTGAGAAAAAAGAGAGATGAAACTCCCTCAGAAAAGACTCTTCAGTTGGAGAGCAGAATTTACAAAACACATAGAGACTCAGGACCCAACAGAATGTTCTCAGAAGAAATGACCTCAAGGCAAAAATTAAGTCTAGGTTTCCACAAGTAGAATATGGTCTCACAGTAAAGTTAAAAGCAAAAATGCAGTTGTAAGCCCTTTCTAAGACCTCATTGTTGTTCAGTCACTAAACCATGTCCAACTTCTTGAGACCCCGTGGACTGCAGCATGCCAGGTTTCCCTGTCCTTCTCTGTCTCCCGGAGTTTGCTCAAATTCATGTCCATTGAGTCGGTGATGCTATCTAACCAACTCATCTTCTGTCACCCCCTTCTCCTCTTGCCTTCAATCTTTCCTAGCATAGGGATCTTTTGCAATGAGTCAGCTCTTCACATCAGATGGCCAAAGTATTGGAGCTTCAGCTTCAGCATCAGTCCTTCCAATGAATTTTCAGGACTGATTTCCTTTAGGATTGAATGATTGGATCTCCTTGCAGTCCAAGGGACTCTCAAGAGTCTTCTCCAGCATCACAATTCAAAAGAATCAATTATTTGGCGCTCAGAACCTCTTATGCTAAGGAAATAGGCTGAGAAAACTACTTAGCTGCAAGCATAGGCAATTTCTTAATGGAAATGAAAGTATGATGTGAAGAGTTGAGCCATAGCAAACCTCTCCCCCAGGAGGAGAACAAGAGCCTGATTTTTTTAATTAAAAAAAAAAATTATAATACCTGCTAACACGTGTGTGACTGGATTTCAGATTTATTATGGATTAGTGAAAGTTATACACCAATTGCTGTGTTTACTGCAGTTATAATTGCCCCTTTCTCAACACTGTATGTTGAATGTGTTTAGAGCAGATTGCAGCCATGAAATCAAAAGACGCTTACTCCTTGGAAGAAAAGTTATGACCAACCTAGATAGTATATTCAAACGCAGAGACATTACTTTGCCAACTAAGGTCCGTCTAGTCAAGGCTATGGTTTTCCCTGTGGTCATGTATGGATGTGAGAGTTGGACTGTGAAGAAGCCTGAGCGCCGAAGAATTGATGCTTTTGAACTGTGGTGTTGGAGAAGACTCTTGAGAGTCCCTTGGACTGCAAGGAGATCCAACCAGTCCATTCTGAAGGAGATCAGCCCTGGGATTTTTTCTTTGGAAGGAATGATGCTAAAGCTGAAACTCCAGTACTTTGGCCACCTCATGCGAAGAGGTGACTCATTGGAAAAGACTCTGATGCTGGGAGGGATTGGGGGCAGGAGGAGAAGGGGACGACCGAGGATGAGATGGCTGGATGGCATCACAGACTCGATGCGTGTGAGTCTGAGTGAACTCCAGGAGATGGTGATGGACAGGGAGGCCTGGTGTGTTGCGATTCATGGGGTCGCAAAGAGTTGGACATGACTGAGCGACTGAAATGAACTGAACTGAACTGAATGTCTTTTCAATTTATAGAACTCTGTACCAAGGAACCATACCAGAGAAGCTGCACTCAACGAGCCCCCGTTCATAACTGAACCTGATTTAGATAAAGAGATCCTAGACTTCGAGCTAATAGCTTAAGGCTAACTGTGCATATATTTTGCATATGGAGGGAGATATGAATTGTGGTGGCCAGAGGGCAAACAAGGTAAATAGTTTCCAAAGATGGAAACTTCTTGTACATATGTGTAATTCTCACATGGAGGTAGAGATTATTTACCTTCCTCTTTTCTAAAAATTTATTTATTTTTAATTGAAGGATAATTACTTCATAGTATTATATTGGTTTCTGCCAAACATCAACATGAATCAGCCATAGGTATACCTATGTACTCTCCCTCTTAAACCTCCCTCCCATTTTCCCTCCTTTTAAATGTAGGCTGGCCCATAACTACTTTGACTGACAGAACATGGTAAAAGTGAGTTTAGTCTTAAGAGGACTGGCAACGTTTGCTTCCTTTCTCTTGCTTGCCTTTTTCTGGAACCAAGCTGCCATGCTATGAGGAAGCCCAAGTTGCATACGAATATGTCCACATGAAGAGAACTAAGACATTCAGTCAACAGTCCTAGCTGAGTTTTCACAGTCAGCACAATGGCTAGCTCTGTGAATGAACCATTGGGACATTTCAAGCCCCTAAATGACTGCAGCCCCAGCCATAATCAAATAGAACAGAAGCTTCTTCTAAGTGAGCCTAGTCAATCTATAAAATTGGGAAAGATAATGAAACAGCTTTTAAGACACTGAATTTTAAAGGAGTTTGTTACTCAGCATTAAAAAATTGAAACTTTAGGCAAGTCTCCAGCAATTAAGCAGTTGTGTGCATTTGATCCCAAAGAGCATTATTTTAATCTCATTTGTATCACATAATCATTTAATTCTTCCTTGAATGTAATTGCAAATGATCCAAATCATACTTGCAGGAGGATCAGGAAGAAAAAAATCTAAATGTCATCAAGCGCTGATTCACCCATGTCAATCCAATTCACATCAGTCAGGCTTTACTTTAATGCTTTCTCAGTGATAGAAAAATAAAAAACAAAGCCCAAAATCAAAATAGTCAAATGATAACCAATAAATATTTGCTGAGTTTCTACTTCTAACCCTGAGAGACCCTGAGTAGTGCTGAATGGAAAAGAATCCTTGGCCTCAAAGTTCTTGCAAAAGGCAGCTAAAAGAGCAGACTAGACTTCAGAGGTGAGTGTGCACAGCTTAGCCATCCATTTACACTCACACAGCCATCCCCTACTCTGACCTTCCACTGGCCAATTAACTCTGTCTGCTATTTCTGGGAGCATCTACATGAGTCCTCAGGACTGAATTTGTAAGGGACTTGAGGATCCAGAGACCATTATAGGATATCTTGCCTGTTAGGATTCTGATTGGGTGGGAGCAGAGGAAGTGCTTTTACAGGGAGCTCTGCAGTTCCCCTGTTTGAGTCCTCCCTGCCCACCAGCCCTCTGTCCTGGTGCCTGTTGTCATTTTCTTATCCGGAGTCTTGGCCCACACTGCTATGATCACCTCCAGACTCTAACCTGCAAGCCTGTGTCCACATCCCTGCCTATATCCCTTTGACAGCTGACCTCTGTCAACCTTCTCTCCTGCATTGGGAGAAGGGTCACACAGCCCCCTAATTTGGTCTCTAGTAACACTGTCTTTTCCTTCATAGCCTACACCTGTCCTCCCAGCACTTCTGGAGTGAGGCTGCAGGCCCAGGAAGGGGTGATGTCTGGTGCTGCCCCAGCATGCAGAGAGGTGCAGCCCATGCAGAACGAGACCCACTCTTCTTTGTCCTGCTGGTTCAGGTGCCCTGGGGCACCTGCCTTTATTCAGAGCTCCTGCCCCTCTCTGAACTATATACACACTGATCCATATCTTTACTGTCCGTCCCCTCTGCTGGCCCTACTGAAATGAGGGGGAATGTTGTTCACTCACTCAGTCACGTCCAGTTCTTTGTGACCCCATGGACTGCAGCACGCCAGGCTTCCCTGCCCTTCACCATCTCCCCGAGCTTGCTCAAACTCATGTTCACTGAGTCGGTGATGCCATCCAACCATCTCATCCTCTGTTGCCCCCTTCTCCTGCCTTCAATCTTTCCCAGCATCAAGGTCTTTTCTAGTCAGTCAGTTCTTCACATCAGGTGGCTAAAATATTGGAGCTTCAGCTTCAGCATCAGTCCTTCCAAAGAATATATAGCTTGTCTGTTTATTTCTCATATACCTCCAATGCACAGTCTGGCAAATAATAGGTGTTCAATAAATGTGGGTTTAATTAATTAGTTCCTCTGCCTCCTCTGTGGTAATTTCTTTCTTTCAGGAGTTTGGCTGTTGCCATGTCCAAGCTCACTCTACTTGTCACACTACAGGCCAATGAACTGAGAGACAAGTTGCTGAGGCAAGGAATACAACTTTATTTGGTTAGCTGGCTGACCAAGAAGATGGCAGACTAATGTCTCCAAAAAATAACTATCTTCTGGAGTCCAGATGCCAGTTTCTTTTATAGACTGAGAGGGGGAAGAAGTGAGGAAGTAAAGTTAAGAGGCCATTTATCTCACAAAATAGGAAGGGATGTAGTAGTTTCTTCTTTTCTGCAGCAATTTATAGGTGGCAAGGTCAGATTATCTCCCTGTGAGCTGAAGAAAGGCACTTCAATTTAACGCTCAAGCAGAGGGGCAGGGTTCCCCGAGGCAGGCCATTATGTATGAATATAATAACAAAAACAGTGAAAAGTGAAGGTCAAAGATCCAACATGGAGTTAAAATTGGCTCTTACCTGTTACAGCTTTATCACACAGACCACGAGGGGCTCTCTATGTCTGAACTCCAACAGAAGGAAAAGCCCCTGTCCTTGTCCATGGCGTAAATCAAGGCAAGTAGGAGTAATAGTATCTCTTAACATCCCGGAATTTCTAGAGCCTTCCATGAACAAGCAGAAGGCTGCTGTGTCAGGGCATGTGGAGGAATCTGGGGGAAGTGTGGACCATCAGCCCTGATGGTGTGACAGTTGATTTCAGACCCTACCCAGGTACCGAGTTATACACAAAGGGGTAACTGACAGGACAAAGCAATAGCTGGTAAGTGCTGCTTGGAATGAACTAGAGGAGGATAGACATTAAACTTCAGCCTTATTCTTAAATAGGCACATTCTCAGAACCATGTAGACGCAAGCTCAGAACAAGTGAATTAGATTCTCTAAGTTTGAGGCTAGAACATACATAGAAAATACAAGCCAGGTAACTCTGATACTCACTTCAGGTTATGAATCACTGGCCTAAGAAAAGGAAAGAAGGGAGAGGTTGACGAATTTGGGAAAGTTTCACAGATGAGAAGAGATTTGAATTGGTCTGAAAGAATGAATCAAATATAAATAGCATTAAAAAAAAATAGATGTTCAGGGTGCAGTAGAAGAAAGGGACACCGGCTGTCAGGCTGACATAGATAGAAAAGAGCTTCTCTGCATGAAAGCCATCTACTAGAAAGTAGTGGAAGGTACATCTGCAGAGGTAAGTAGGGACCTTGAGTGACTTCCCAGGTGGTCCAGTGGCTAAGACTCCATGCTCCCTATGAAGGGGACCTGTGTTTGATCCTTGTTCAGGGAACCAGATCCCACGTGCTGCAACTAAAGATCCCATATGTGGCAGCTAGTGATCCTGCATGCCACAACTAAGACCTGGTCAGTTCAGTTCAGTCGCTCAGTCGTGTCCGACTCTTTGCAACTCCATGAATCGCAGCACGCCAGGCCTCCCTGTCCATCACCATCTCCCGGAGTTCACTCAGACTCACATCCATCAAGTCCGTGATGCCATCCAGCCATCTTATCCTCTGTCATACCCTTCTCCTCCTGCCCCCAATCCCTCCCAGCATCAGAGTCTTTTCTAACGAGTCAACTCTTCGCATGAGGTGGCCAAAGTATTGGAGTTTCAGCTTCAGCATCATTCCTTCCAAAGAAATCCCAGGGCTGATCTTCAGAATGGACTGGTTGGATCTCCTTGCAGTCCAAGGGACTCTCAAGAGTCTTCTCCAACACCACAGTTCAAAAGCATCAATTCGGTACTGCCAAATAAATAAATTTAAAAAAAAAAAGATTTCCATAAAGATGGACCTTGAAAGTTTGAATTTCAATTTATAGCTCCTGAGGAATACTGGAGGTTTTTTAGAAGAATAAATAATAAAAGTGCTTTTGTTTAGAAGGCTAATACTGCTTTGGAGTAGGGATTGGATTGGCAAGAAAACTGCCTACACCAAGATTCACCTCTTTGTTATGGGACATTGGATCCCTATTAAAATCCACCAGCTTCTCCTATCTTGCTTCTCCCTCTTCCTAAGAAGACTGTCAATGCAAAACCAAATAACTCATTTGAGTTTGATCAAATCAGGGAAGAAATATTAAGAGGAAGTAATTATAGATGCTATACTTTGCTTTTCAAGTTTTTACTGAATCTTTGGTCACATTTTTAGAACTAATAATAACAATGAAAAGAAGACAACATTTTATTGAAAGATATTGATACATTTTTCAATTCACATTTCCAAGTTTCTGTTCTTTCCCCATTCTGCCAGAAACATCCATTTGCCTCTAAGAGAAATCAGAATAATTAAGTCCAAATGCACACAAAGAAAAAAGTTAATTTTCAGCTTTGACTCCAAAAATTTTACTTTTGAACCCCTACAAATATGATAGTTTTGACAATTCTGTGAGTGTCTGAGTCAAGCTTGCCAAATTGATTCTACAGTTTTGCTGTAAATCATAGGATAAATAATGCAAGAGGTGGTGATAGGGAAATCCTTGATATACAGAAAGGAGAAGAACCTTCTTCTTCTAGCCTCAATGGAACTCAGAAAGGAAGAGATTTGAAAAAAAAAAAAAAAACTAGAGTGAAAGGATCAGAGTTGCCACTGTTCTTAATATCTATTCTTCACTCCCACTTTGGGGAAGATGTGAGAAACCAGACAACTCCCAGGGATGTCTTTAGGAAGTGGTCTTTAATGTGGCACCACATCCAATACACATGGCTAACCATGGTGGAAAAGACATCTGTGTCGACACCCTAAGAACATGTGACTGATGCCCTAGAGCTCCGCATGGTCTGCAGAAGTTCCAGAACTTTGTCCCTTCCCCAGCAGAGGGACCCAGAAGATACAAGAGGGCCTGTGCCAGCTGAAGTCACGANCCCCCACTCCTAACTTATCCATTTCTCAAAAGCAAAGGGGGCAGGCCTAGGCCACATCCCCAAATCTAGCCAAAGTGGAGGACCTTGCAAGTGGGAACAACCTGAGGAGCACCATCCCTTCACATAAGCTCTTCATGTGCTGTGCTGTCTTAGTCCCTCAGTTGTGTCTGACTCTTTGCGACCCCATGGACTGTAGCCCACCAGGCTCCTCTGTCCATGGGGATTCTCCAGGCAAGAATAGTGGAGTGGGTTGCCATGCCGTCCTCCAGGGGATCTTCCCAACCCAGGGATCAAACCCAGGTCTCCCACATTGCAGGGATATTCTTTACCAGCTGAGCTACCAGGCAAGCCCCAAGGTGTTCATATGACTTTTCAAATATCTTGTCTCACAAAATGCCTGTCACTTAACAAATGGAGATTACTGATATGCAGCAAAGGAGATCAGCGGTCCCCCTCATGGTTGTCAAGGAGCTTCATTCTCCCACCCACATCCCTTTATCATAGGATTTCCATAGGAATTGGCAGAGTATATTTTTTAGGATAAGTATCCTAAATCTGTTGAAATCTACATCTACAGATTATCTATCCAAAATAAAAGCCAAGAGGCTTGAGTTTAAGGGTAGACAACAAGGGTTAGTATGTACTTTTACTCCTCCACAATAAGCCAGGTACAGGGATCACTGAGTTTAACAGTCATCACAGTTAAGGAGATGGATGTCCATATTTCTTCCTTGTGACAAATGAGAACACCAAGGTTCAGCAAGATGAAGTAACTTTCCTATGACTTAACGATTAGCAAGAAGCAACTCAAACCCAGGCAAGCTAGCTACATGGTACCCCCACCCTTCACATCCGGGTCGTGCTGCCTTCCTAAAGACCATGAATAATGATTCTGGATATTTATAGATTCTTGTACTTTAACAGCCAAGGTGGAGCCACAGTTCAGAAATGGTTGTTTATACCACAGCATTTTGGTCCACATTCCTAAGCTCTTCTTTGTTTTATCTCAGTTCATCTTCCAGAGCTAGTCAGTGTCAGATGATTTTCCTTCAGGCAACTCCTGGAAAGTTTTATTTTTTCCCTTTACTGGAAATTCCAGAAAACTTGAGGGGGAGATCCTGAGCATCCTGGAATAAACCAAGCAGCAGAAAAAAGACCAGGGGCTACGGTAAGATGAGTGCAGCTGGACCTTGGTGCTGCTCGAGATGAGAACTGAGTCCTACACTTTTAGCGCTAAGAACACAGACTCCTTACAGTTGGTGTGAGTGTAGACAGTATTATGGGACTCCTGTGAAAACAATCAAGTCACCTGGGTGGACAGGGACCTGAGACAACCACAGTCATGGAGAAGAAGAAACACAGGCAAGCCCTGGAGACCAGCTGCAGCAAGGACTCTCCCCTCTTCCTGGGAACTTTCTTCCCAGCCTCCTTTGCAACTCAGTTCTAGTCAATTCCAGGCCTATCCCTTAAAAACATCCCTTCAGCTCATTCCTTCCCAATTGCAGCCTTTTGGGGGACCACATGTTCCCGATGGTGCAGCTACAAAAGGAGGAGGATTTGTGAGTAACATTATGTTAAGCCACTGGGATTGCAGCATTAATTTGTTACAGGAGCATAACCTAATCCACTCTGATTGTATTCCCTCTGCAACAGAGACCTGTCTTGATTGGTATAAGGTGAATTACCTAGAAATGTACTAGAAATACAGATTCCTAGGATCCATACCAAGTTTCTGGCAGATTTCCTAGAGTTCAGATAACCTGGGGCGTAGTATGTCTGGTACAAAAGGGAATGAAAAGTGTCAAGAAAAATAACTAATGAGGAAGCTGCAGGATTGCTGTGACAGTTTGGATGAAGCATTGGAGGGAAAAATTGTCAAAGGCTTCTAGTTTGAGAGGCTAAAAAAAATAATAAAATAAAGTGACAGTCTGAAGGGTTCATTTTAGAGAGAAAGGCAGGTTTGATTTCCAGGTTCAGCTGAGCTAAGTCAGTACAGTTGGCAGACTGGGAATGCGAATGAAGGCAGGTCTGTGGGTAGGGGGGCTGGGGTGGGACTCTTGCAGAGAGTTTCTGAGCTCCCTCAGGAGTGAGCTGGTGGAAGGTGAGGCCTGAGCCTGAAGAGATGCCCACAGGACTTGGAGAAAGTGGAGCAAAGAGCAGGCATAAAATAGTTTGGAGGGCAGTCAGGCCAGCAGTTAGTGGCAGCACCAGACATGAGGCGGGGAGTGCTGAGGTCACAGCTGGCCCCCTGTAGGCTCAGATCTTTGGGCCACCATGACCACAGCTCAGGCCCCACAGCCCACCCCATTCCCTGGTCCTACTGTCCCCCTCCTTCTCCTCCTCACCCCACTTGGGTACATCTCCTTTCTCCTCTGCTGACCAATCAGTGCCCTTTGTACCACTTGGTCTTTCCTGGGCATGGCCTCCTACCCGCAGTACCTTCCCCTGGCCCCTTCTCCCCAAACCAGAGGCCAGAAGTTCTACTCCCCCTCTGAACCCGGGATAGCCCTTCTGGAGCAGGGTCCCTCCTTTCCCTTATCTCCTCCAAAGCCCATTATTTGTCCGGTGGTTCCCAGCAAGACATTGCTGTCACATTTGTGGTCACCATTATCTTCATCTACTAAAGATCTTAGTGCCATGGGGAATGGCCTTGTTCCCGCCTCTGAGATGAATATAAAACATTATAGGGACCCTATCTCAGTGCTTCTAGAAGCAAAAGATCCAGGATATGGACCTGTGGACAGTTGCAAGGGGAGGGAGGCTCTCGTTTTGGTTTCTCAAGTTTTGGGCAACACAGAAGCAATGGACTCCACTAAAATTTTTCTCTGAGCACATTCAGATATGTGAGATTCTATGCCTCAGCTGGTTTCAGCTGGTGAAGGTGCCAGGTTCCTCTGATGAAGATAAGAGACTCTGGCAGAAGTTTCAGATGTTTTCAGGGTTGCCCTTGATATTCCTCCTCCACTCTCCATTCTAGATTGTCCTCCTCCTCAGATAATATATCAAGATTAACCCACCAGGTAATCTTAGTGGGTTACCTGGAGGCATGACCCATCTGAGACTCAGGTCACCAGCTCCTCTCAGACCTGAGTTGCTGCCCTTGTCCATTTGCTGACACACTTGGGGAAGGGAGTATCAAAAGTCACCTGGGTATGAAGCACACTGAATCACATAAGGTCCTTGATTCACCAGAAGATGAAGTGTTGCCTCCAAGCTGACACTGAAGCCATGCCCATCCTTCCAATCCTCAACCATGTCAGCAAACTTAGGGGTGGTGGTCTGTGACATCACCAGCGAACCCCATGGTTACAGATCTGCTCCTGTATCTCCTTTGATGTAAAGTGGGTGCCCTGGTTGGACACAATGTTACATTTGATCCTGTGTTGATAGATCAAATATCCCATAAGCCCCTAGAGTACCAGGGTTGGCTCTTAAGGAAGAGATAACTCAATTTGCAGGCTCAGGCGCCATGATGGAATCTTCAAATTCAAGATTTGAAGGAGTATAAACCCAGTTGTCCCATCTATGTGTCAGGATCCCATTCTTTCTAAGCCAAAGCCCTGACCTTGGCAGAGCAGCACTGCCTCAGTTGGAATTTAGCTTCTTTCAAGGTCAGGACTCTGATGAATAAATTCTGACACAGAGCTTCAATATCTACTGCCTTCCTGCTTCAGAAGTTGAGAGCTCTTTATAAGACACCAAAGATGCCCTCTGAATTTCACACCTGGCCTTTATTTTTTTCATTGTTTCTAGAATTTATAGTTTTCAATAGAATTCAACAACAACCATCCATCACATTGTCCTTACAGTCATTATTATCTCTGGTACTTTCAAACTCCTGAAACTTCACCCCATTATAATCCCTTCCACTAGAACACTGACTCACCATGAGTGAAAGTTGAAACAACTGGACAACATTCTTGTGCTAGCACTTATCCTTGCTTTACCCACAGAATGGAGAAGACTAGAGATGTCTTCAAGAAAATTAGAGATACCAAGGGAACATTTCATGCAAAGATGGGCTCGATCAAGGACAGAAATGGTATGGACCTAACAGAAGCAGGAGATATGAAGAAGAGGTGGCAAGAATATACAGTAGAACTGTACAAAAAAGATCTTCATGATGAAGATAATTACGATGGTGTGATCACTCACCTAGAGCCAGACATCCTGAAATGTGAAATCAAGTGAGCCTTAGAAAGCATCACTATGAACAAAGCTAGTGGAGGTGATGGCATTCCAGTTGAGATAATTCAACTCCTGAAAGATGATGCTGTGAAAGTGCTGCACTCAATATGCCAGCAAATTTGGAAAACTCAGCAGTGGCCACAGGACTGGAAAAGGTCAATTTTCATTCTAATCCCAAAGAAAGACAATGACAAAGAATGCTCAAACTACTGCACAATTGTACTCACCTCACACACTAGTAAAGTAATGCTCAAAATTCTCCAAACCAGGCTTCAGCAATACATGAACCATGAAATTCCTGATGTTCAAGCTGGTTTTAGAAAAGGCAGAGGAACCAGAGATCAAATTGCAAACATCCGCTGGATCAAGGAAAAAGCAAGAGAGTTCCAGAAAAACATCTATTTCTGCTTTATTGACTATGCCAAAGCCTTTGATTCTGTGGATCACAATAAACTGTGGAAAATTCTGAAAGAGATGGGCATACCAGACCACCTGACCTGCCTCTTGAGAAATCTGTATGCAGGTCAGGAAGCAACAGTTAGAACTGGACATGGAACAACAGACTGGTTCCAAATAGGAAAAGGAGTGTGTCAAGGCTGTATGTTGTCACCCTGCTTATTTAACTTATAGGCAGAGTACATCATGAGAAACGCTGAGCTGGAAGAAACACAAGCTGGAATCAAGATTGCTGGGAGAAATACCAATAACCTCAGATATGCAGATGACACCACCCTTAGGGCAGAAAGTGAAGAGAACTAAAAAGCCTCTTGATGAAGTTGAAAGAGGAGAATGAAAAAGTTGTCTTAAAGCTCAACATTCAGAAAACAAAGATCATGGCATCTGGTCCCATCACTTCATGGGAAATAGATGGCGAAACAGTGGAAACAGTGTCAGACTTTATTTTGGGGGGGCTCCAAAATCACTGCAGATGGTGACTGCAGCCATGAAATTAAAAGACGCTTATTCCTTGGAAGAAAAGTTATGACCAACCTAGAGAGCATATTCAAAAGCAGAGACATTACTTTGCCGACTAAGGTCCATCTAGTCAAGGCTATGGTTTTTCCAGTACTCATGTATGGATGTGAGAGGTGGACTGTGAAGAAGGCTGAGCGCCGAAGAATTGATGCTTTTGAACTGTGGTGTTGGAGAAGACTCTTGAGAGTCCCTTGGACTGCAAGTAGATCCAAATTCCAGTCCATTCTGAAGGAGATCAGCCCTGGGCTTTCTTTGGAAGGAATGATGCTAAAGCTGAAACTCCAGTACTTTGGCCACCTCATGCAAAGAGTTGACTTATTGGAAAAGACTCTGATGCTGGGAGGGATTGGGGGCAGGAGGAGAAGGGGATGACAGAGGATGAGATGGCTGGATGGCATCATGGACTCGATGGACGTAGTCTGAGTGAACTCCAGGAGTTGGTGATGGACAGGGAAGCCTGGCGTGCTGTGGTTCATTGGGTCGCAAAGAGTCGGACACAACTGAGTGACTGAACTGAACTGAACTGATTGATAAGAGGCTTAGGACCAGCTGGGAAGTGTGTGATCAAATTCCAGTATTTCATCTTATCACCTACTCACTTGAGCTACTCCCAGAGCCAACTGCCCCTGTTCACGTTTAAGAAAGTGAAAGTGAAGTCGCTCAGTCATGTCCGACTCTTTGCGACCCCATGGACTGTAGCCTACCAGCCTTCTCTGTCCATGGGATTTTCCAGGCAAGAATACTGGAGTGGGTTACCATTTCCTTCTCCAGGGGAACTTCCTGACCCAGGGATTGAACCCAGGTCTCCCGCATCAAAGGCAGGCACTTTAACCTCTGAGCCACCAGGGAAGCCCCTGTTCAAGCTCTCCCAAAAGCTGACTCTGAGTCATTAGTGCCTAGGATGCCTGTCTGAGAATGCCCTTGGAGCCACGTGAAAGGACTGGAGAGAAGTAGACCTGCCCCAGTGGCCTCTTCACCCCAGTTGGGATTCTAGAAGGGAAATGGCCCATTAGAGTTGTACTGCATTGGGCTGTGTACAACAAAGAACTTGGCTGGCCTTTGTACCCTGTTCCTGGGAGTGAGCCTCTAAGCCCTTGGAATTTCTCCAATGATTAGAATGATTTGTTATTCACTGTGAGTCCCCTAGACCACACCTGATGGCTTATGCTAATGAGATGACTAAGTATGGGAGTTGGTCTCATGTGAAAGACCAGCTTGAGGGATTTGGGTGTCTGAGCCACAGGAATCAGCCTGACCTGGGAGGAGCAGAAGGAAACTAGAGATTAAGCCACATGGTGAGTGATTTAATCAATGATGCCCCCATAAGAAAGCCCTGCTGCAAATCATGGATATCAAAAGCTGGGGGAGGACTTCCCTAGTGGTCCAGTGGTTAAGAATCCACCTTGCAATGTTGAGGTCACCAGTTTGATCTCTGGTCCAGGAAGATCCCACATGCTGTGGGGCAGTTAAGCTCGCGCACCACAACTACTGAGCCTGAGCTCTGGAACCTGCAAGCCTCAACTACTGAGCCCACATTGAGCAACTACTGAAGATCACATGCCCTAGAACCTGTGCTCAACAAGAGAAGCCACCATAATGAGAGGCCTGCTCACTGCAGCTAGAGAGTAGCGCCCACTCTCCACAACTAAAGACAGCCCACACACAGTAATAAAGGTTCAGCATAGCCAATAATAAATAAATAAATAAAAATAAATATTTAAAAAAAAAAAACTGAAGGGAACTTCCCTGACCAGTTTGGTGTATTGTCTTATGTTGATGTGCTGCAAAGTAACAAGTCCTAATAACAGGAAGCTTTACCGATAGGATGCTCCCAGACCTTACATTATGTGTCTCCTATGGCTGGTCCTGATTTGTATCCACTGTGCTATAATACGGAGAAGGTGATGGCACCCCACTCCAGCACTCTTGCCTGGCAAATCCCATGGATGGAGAAGCCTGATAGGCTGCAGTCCATGGGGTTGCTAAGAGTCGGACACAACTGAGCGAATTCACTTTCACTTTTCAGTTTCATGCACCGGAGAAGGAAATGGCAACCCACTCCAGTGTTCTTGCCTGGAGAATCCCAGGGATGGGGGAGCCTGCTGGGCTGCCGTCTATGGGGTCACACAGAGTCGGACACGACTGAAGTGACTTAGCAGCAGTGCTATAATAAAACTTTAACCATAAATACAGAGCTTTCCTGAGTTCTGTAATTTGTTCTAAGAAAATTATCAAAAGTACAGGGTTAGCGGGAACATCCAAATTTGTAGCCAACCAGAAGTGAGAGTGGCCTGGGTGAAAGAGTCCCTCTGCTTTATGATTAACTTCTCCATCCAAAATTCTATTCCCTTTCTTGTCCTGTCCCTGTTCCCCTCAGGATGGAGGAGTATCAAAGAAAATGGGGAATCAAAACCAAACAAGACTCTGCAGGGCCCTCCCTGGTACAAAAGCCCATCCATGTCTTCTGTTTCTTGTTTGTAGAAAAAAATTTTTAGCCCCCTAGGCCTTCTGAGTTCTAAAGTACTGAGGGAATGTAGAAGCAAAGAAAAAGAAATATGTAACAGTCTGACATATCTTTGAGTTGCTCTGCAGGAGCTAAGATCCCTTCCCCCAGGTGGAGGATAATGACTACTTGCTGACCACAAGCATGTAGATCCCAGAGGTCTTGGAACCAGAAGATTGATGATTAAGATTTCCAAGACACCACCTTGTCACCTTACCACCAACCAGAAGAAAGTCCATGAGCTACAACCCTCATCCTAACTGTTGCCTTTAAAAAAAATCCTCCCCTGAAAGCCATCAGGGAATTTGCGTCTTTTGAGCATGTGCTGCCCATTCTCCTTGCTTGGCACCTACAATAAACGCTGTGCTTTCCTTCTTCACAACCTGGTGTCAGTAGACTAGCTTTGCTGTGGGTTGGGTGAGCAGGCCCAAGTTCAGTTCAGTAACATGTTAGTTAGTTAGTTCTGTCACTCAGTCGTGTCTGACTCTTTGCGACCACATGAATCCCAGCACGCCAGGCCTCCCTGTCCATCACCAACTCCCGGAGTTCACTCAGACTCATGTCCATCAAGTCGGTGATGCCATCCAGCCATCTCATCCTCTGCCGTCCCCTTCTCCTCCTGCCCCCAATCCCTCCCAGCATCAGAGTCTTTTCCAATGAGTCAACTCTTCACATGAGGTGGCCAAAGTACTGGAGTTTCAGCTTCAGCATCATTCCCTCCAAAGAAATCCCAGGGCTGATCTCCTTCAGAATGGACAAGTTGGATCTACTTGCAGTCCAAGGGACTCTCAAGAGTCTTCTTCAATACCACAGTTCAAAAGCATCAATTCTTCTGCACTCAGCTTTCTTCACAGTCCACCTCTCACATCCATACATGACCACTGGAAAGTCTCCAAACTTGTGGCTATATCTGAAGTAAGATCATCCTGTGGGATATGGTGCCCTTAACCTGTGAAGCTTGGCCCAACTCTGGGTAGTTGATGTCACAGTCACTGCCAGCTGAGATGGTCTTTATATCCCTGCCTTGATTGTCACTGATCCCGGGCCACTCTGGGAAGGGTGTGCTCTTGGACATGACAGTTCCTTGTAAATGTACCTAGAAGGGCCATATGCTGACAACACTCCCAGCAGCACAGGGAGCAGGTCCTCCTTTGAATGGGAGCATGGGAGGCATGACTCCAGTCCCCAGTGCATTTCTTCATTTATTATCTAGTAGCTTTGAATTCTAGGAAAAGGGAAGCTGATATTTTGTCCTGGGTTTCCAGAAATTCACCGGCTTTGACTCCATTCCTGGGTGCATCACCAGCAAGTTTATCCAGTGCTAACAAGGCCAATTCACCTTTTCTCAAAAGTCTTCCATCTTTATCCAGAGACCAAAGGGTTCCTCTAGCATCTCCTGGCTTATTCTCTAAAAGTACTGGGTGAGGATAATGAACGTTCCCGAATTTATCAA
Source organism: Redunca redunca (assembly GCA_006410935.1). Lineage (NCBI taxonomy): Eukaryota > Metazoa > Chordata > Mammalia > Artiodactyla > Bovidae > Redunca > Redunca redunca. The sequence goes on along the minus strand of SJYQ01001895.1, from coordinate 477,456 downwards.
TGACATATCCCAGAATATATGGTCTGGGGCAGATGGAGCTGCTCAATCAGCAGAGTGGGTATATGAAGGAGAGGGAGAAAGACTTCATTCTCTCAAGAGCAAGCAGATAAGTAAGGGGTCCCCAGAGAAAGAGAACCAGGCATGGTTTCCTTGATAGAAGAGGAGCCATTTTGGGCCTAAACCATTTTGTGATTTAAGTCCAGCCACAATGCTTGCCCTTGAAAGAGGTCTCTGCTGCTGCTAAGTTGCTTCATTTGTGCCTGACTCTGTGCAACCCCTAGACAGCAGCCCACCAGGCTCCCCCGTCCCTGGGATTCTCCAGGCAAGAACACTGGAGTGGGTTGCCATTTCCTTCTCCAGTGCATGAAACTGAAAATTGAAAGTGAAGTCGCTCAGTCGTGTCCCACTCTTAGCAACCCCATGGACTGCAGCCCACCAGACTCTTCCATCCATGGGATTTTCCAGGCAAGAGTACTGGACTGAGGTGCCATTGCCTTCAAGTAATTAACAATTGTAAGGAAACAGTGTCAGACTTTATTTTGGGGGGGCTCCAAAATCACTTCAGATGGTGACTGCAGCCATTAAATTAAAAGACACTTACTCCTTGGAAGGAAAGTTATGACCAACCTAGATAGCATATTCAAAAGCAGAGACATTACTTTGCCGACTAAGGTCCATCTAGTCAAGGCTATGGTTTTTCCAGTAGTCATGTATGGATGTGAGAGTTGGACTGTGAAGAAGGCTGAGCATGGAAAAATTGATGCGTTTGAACTGTGGTGTTGGAGAAGACTCTTGAGAGTCCCTTGGACTGCAAGGAGATCCAACTTGTCCATTCTGAAGGAGATCAGCCCTGGGCTTTCTTTGGAAGGAATGATGCTAAAGCTGAAACTCCAGTACTTTGGCCACCTCATCCAAAGAGTTGACTTATTGGAAAAGACTCTGATGCTGGGAGGGATTGAGGGCGGGAGGAGAAGGGGACGACAGAGCATGAGATGCCATCATTGACTCAATGGACATGAGAGTTTGAGTGAACTCTGGGAGTTGGTGATAGACAGGGAGGCCTGGCATGCTGCGATTCATGGGGTCGCAGAGTCAGACACGACTGAGCAACTGAAATGAACTGAACTGAACTGAACTGAACTGAACTGAAGGAGACAAAAGATTTCAGAAGACTGTTTTCATGGTAAGAATAGTAGCAATAATAAAAATGATACATCAGTTTTAAAGGCTCTCAGTTCTGTTTCAGTGGTAATGATTAGCTTGAAGCTTTCAACCAAAAGATTAGCTCAAACCTAAAGGATGACAATGTTGACATTTTTTGACCCTCAAGACCTCAGCCAACTGAGCTTGGACTCTGTGACCGCCTAAGTCCCATCATGAATATGCATGTACACTTAGCTTAAAAATTTCCAGACTTTGCTGCTCAAGAAAACACTGCTTTGGGAAAGATCCCCAGTGTTCTCCTTATTTGCAGCAAATAATAAATCCTTCCTTCTCCCAGTCTTTGTTTGGTTGTATCTTTTGGTGCGACACCCACCAAGAGGTGAATCCAGTTTTCAGGTAACACAAGCCCAAGCCCTAGGAGGGCTGAGCTGGAATTGAATTGACAAGCACCCAGGTCATGCCTGAACTTGCAGATAGAACTTTAAGTACATAAAACACTGAAGCATTTGTGCCAAAAAGCCAGCTTTAGCAGCACACTTCTGCTGAATCTGTGAGGGCAACAGGAACAAATAAGCTGATGTCTCAGCAAGGCAGCTGTCTATTCTTGTACCTGTAGAAACAAAACTCTGTAGAAACAGAGGTATATGGCATGGGGCAAGGGAGCGAGGCCTAACTTGAACTTTGAGGTTGGTTCCTCTCAACCCATCCAAACCCAAGAGAGGTGTTTCTACTTCTTCTAACTATGACTCTCTCTAAGTGATGCCAGGGAAGAAATTTTCCTCTGTTATTGAGCTCAGGTTTGGCTACTCAGCCCTCAAAAGCAATACTCGAGAGGCAAATGTTGGTTGGAAAGAAAGGTTTCCAAAAGACTGGCAATCTGGGGAGAAAGTGGACATGTCCAAAAACCAATTCTGAAAATTCGGTTTGACCATGAAAGTTCTTAAATGGAGAATCATTTGGGGAAGTGGAGTGGTCAGAGTCTTCGTTATCTTCCACAATATGTAGACTTTCTTCTGATTAGTTCACGATGAGGTACCAGGGCAGTGCTCTAGGAATCTTGTGCTAAGCCTGAAGTTACCATCTTCCACTTGGGTGGGGGTTCTAATTCCTGCAGAGGAAATCAAAGATTGTCATGCATACTCCTTGAGGAGGAACTTGCTTTATCGTTGCATTAGTTTCTCGAATCCTTTGTTTCTGCATTCCCTTCCGTCTCTGATTAGCAGCTGTTTTAATCTGCCCTATGGAACTCAGGCGAGGTCAAGGAGACTGAATGAAGGCTGTTTCCTACAAACATTGTTGCCGGGGTCCAGCCCCAGTGGATCCAGGGAAATTTGAAGCGTGGACGGCATAGGTGAGGAAAAAACTTATTTATTTAGAAATATAAAAGAGATTAAGAAGAAATAGTATAGTAGGAAAATTAAGTGGAGAAAAGAGGCTGAATAACTTGGTTTATGGGGAAGGCCAATAAAGTTCCAGACAAGGACCTTGCACCATCTACATTAGGCCGCCGGCACCCACTTGAATATCGGAGAGTGCCCCACCTTGGGCGCTCTCTCTCACGGATCTTAGTGCCAGGGCAAGTAAGTAGACTTGGTGAGCCGCCCCGCTCCAGATGGGAATTCAGCCTGAAGTTAGAGTAAAGAGGAGAAGGAAGGAGAGGGAAAAGGGGTGAGAGAAAGAGACATGGGGGGAGCCAGATTCCCAAGAAACTAGGCCAAGAGACTAGTCCAAGAAACTTACCCATCCTTTATTGTTCAAGGGGCTATTTATATTTTTGATAATACATGCAGATCAATGGGTAACACAAAGTTATGCAGTTAGCAGTTTAGACTCTTATCAAAACCAGGCTTTTCTCTCTGCATACCTGACTGCAAACACAAGTCTTAGGTGCTTTACATCATCTTCTGGCCCAGAAAGGGCCAATTAACAGCTTTTTTTCTGATAAGGGTTTGTTAACTAGAAGACTTATTTGTGTTGATCTTCCCGAAGTTTGGCGCCACTCTCAGAAAGCACTAAATAAAGTTACATCCTTACCTAGCAAAGATACAACAAATTATAACAAGTGAAAGGAGTACAGTGATTTATAACAAAAGAAAAGTAATTAACTCAAAAGTCTAGTGTTGCGAACATCAAAACTACTATATATCTTTTTCCATATCCCGTTTACATTGATTAACATCCTCCCAAGTGCCTAAAAGATAAAGAATATGGAGGCCTGGTGGCAATCATTGAGTCAACAGTGAAAACCCATCACCAATATGATTTTTAACTCTTTAGAAAAGGCTCTGTATCTTTACGATGCGTTTAAGCTTTGTGCCTCTTGTGGTTGGGGGCTGTAAGCAATTCACAAGCTGTAAGGGGTCCGGGGAACCTGTTAGGCAAGCTAGAGAACTACCAGAGGAGGTTTCACTGAAACATCCCTTTCAAATGCAGAAGACCAAAGCTTAGAGATAACTTTTTCCGGAGTGTATCAGAAGAGTAGAGAAGCAGAGAACAAAAGCCGGCAGATTCTTAATTTTTGGGGGGTGGATGCTCAGGAAATTCCAGGGGGAAAACCTGAAGCTGTCACGTCCTTGCGTTTGTCAGGCTTCCTTCCGCATGACCTTGTCACGGGTGGAATTCCTCACGCTGGATCCTGGCACACTGTAACCAAGCAGGACCCTATAAGACTCTTCCTCCACATCCTCTGCTTTAGCTCCTTTCTGAAGCACCTAGATAACTGAATCTGATGCACATTTCTTGAGTTGTTTTACAGATGTGAAACCTCCCACCAATTGAAGATGTCAACTACCTGAAACAATCAGCATATGACCCTCAGGACCCCTAGAGCCTAAGGATGATGATGCAAACCCCCACCCTGTTACTTCATCATCAGCCAATCATACAAACCTGTGCATGAGTTGATCACACACCCTACAACCCACCGCCCCACACCCGCAACCAGGCCTTTAAAAATGCTTGCTGAAACCTCTCAGAGAGTGTGGGATTTTAGAACGTTGTTCACTCATTCTTCTTGTATTGGTGCCTTTACAATAAATGCTGCACTCTCCTTAAACACAACCCAGTGTTGGTAGATTAGCTTTACTGCACATGGCTTAGCAGACCCAAGTTTGGTTCAGTAACAAGAAATGGGCACAGAAAGGATTTATACCCAGAAGGGCCCCATAGGGTCTTTTGTTGTTATTGTTTGGTCACTAAGTCATGTTTGACTCTTTGCAACCCCACAGACTGAAGCCCATCAGGCTCCTCTGTCTATGGGATTTCCCAGGCAAGACTATTGAAATGCCATATTCTTCTTCAGGGGATCATCCTGACCTAGGATTGAACCCACATCTCTGGCATTGCTGATGGATTCTTTACCACTTAGCCACCTGAGAAGCCCCTCCATAAGGTCTTGCTCCATTTCAATTCTACCCTTTTAGGCTTTCTGGCTGACCTAAGAACTGCATTAAAAGAAACAGATTAACAGGAAAAAATTAAACAGATGTATACATGGGAGATACCCAAGGAAACTGAGTAACTCTCCCAAATGGCTGAAGCCCTTACATTAAATACCATCTCAGCTAAAGACAAAAGAGGATGTTAGGAGTAGAGGTTTGGGACTTCAAAGGGGAGGAAGGCAATTTACAAGGAGATGGAAAAGCAAATGTTTGGTAAATAAATGTTTCCTGAGCCCTGCACAGACAATGGGACAGAGGGGACTCTGATCTCTACACCATGTAGTTTCCCCCACCAGACCTAGCCCATCTTCTTTGCAGATATCTCTGGTGATATCTCTATTCTGGGATGTGAAACCAAAAGAACCCTGTGGAGTCCTCCCAAGCACAGAAGTACCTCTGTGTTCTTATTTCTTGTTTATAGAAAAAGGCTTTAGTTTCCTAGATCTTTCCTGAGTTTCAAAAAGCAGACTCAAGCAGTTAACTATTAGGGAAAGGAAAGAATGGAGAAACAAAGGAAAAGCAGTCAAGAAAGAAAAGTAGTGATAGCTAAAAAAGTAGTTCAATGATAAAAAAAAAAGAGTCCTATTTTCTTTTCAAGGTGATGCTGAAATCTGGGCCTCTTTGTACCAGTCCTAAATCAAATCTCAGAGACAGAGTTTTTAGCAAAATAGAAAAGAATAGCTTTATTGCTTTGCCAGGCAAAGGGGGACACAGCAGGCTTCTCCCCTGGAAAACTATGTGTCCCAGGCTGAGAGGATTTGGTGAGGAGTTTTATAGCAAGCGTTCAAGGGTGGGGCTGCTGGTTAAGATCAGAGCGTATGCATGGCCTGCTCTCCTAGTCTCACCTCAGGGGGTCTTCTAATCTTGATGAGCTTCTTTAACCTGACCTCAGATGGCTTTTTGGCTCTGCATCCCCTCCTTTCCCTGACAAGCAACTGTTCAAATCTGCCCTTGGAACTCAGGGAAGGTCATGAAGACTGGAATCTCTTCCTTACAAATAAGAAACAAGAGACAGAAAGCCTTTGGTGCCCAGGAACATCACAGTTCAGTTCAGTTCAGTCGCTCAGTCATGTCCGACTCTTTGCGACCCCATGAATCGCAGCACACCAGACCTCCCTGTCCATCACCATCTCCCGGAGTTCACTCAGACCCACGTCCATCGAGTCCATGACGCCATCCAGCCATCTCATCCTCTGTCGTCCCCTTCTCCTCCTGCCCACAATCCCTCCCAGCATCAGAGTCTTTTCCAATGAGTCAACTCTTTGCATCAGGTGTCCAAAGTACTGGAGTTTCAGCTTCAGCATCATTCCTTCCAAAGAAATCCCAGGGTTGATCTCCTTCAGAATGGACTGGTTGGATCTCCTTGCAGTCCAAGGGACTCTCAAGAGTCTTCTCCAACACCACAGTTCAAACGCATCAATTCTTTGGTGCTCAGCCTTCTTCACAGTCCAACTCTCACATCCATACATGACCACAGGAAAAACCATAGCCTTGACTAGACAGACCTTAATCGGCAAAGTAATGTCTCTGCTTTTGAATATACTATCTAGGTTGGTCATAACTTTTCTTCCAAGGAGTAAGCGTCTTTTAATTTCATGGCTGCAGTCACCATCTGCAGTGATTTTGGAGCCCAAAAAATAAAGTCTGACACTGTTTCTACCGTTTCCCCATCTGTTTCCCATGAAGTNAGGTGGTCTGGTATTCCCATCTCTTTCAGAATTTTCCACAGTTTATTGTGATCCACACAGTCAAAGGCTTTGGCATAGTCGATAAAGCAGAAATAGATGTTTTTCTGGAACTCTCTTGCTTTTTCGATGATTCGGCGGATGTTTGCAATTTGATCTCTGGTTCCTCTGCCTTTTCTAAAACCAGCTTGAACATCAGGAAGTTCACGGTTCACGTATTGCTGAAGCCTGGCTTGGAGAATTTTGTGCATTACTTTACTAGTATGTGAGATGAGTGCAATTGTGTGGTAGTTTGAGCATTCTTTGTCATTGCCTTTCTTTGGGATTGGAATGAAAACTGACCTTTTCCAGTCCTGTGGCCACTGCTGAGTTTTCCAAACTTGCTGGCATATTGAGTGCAGCACTTTCACAGCATCATCTTTCAGGATTTGAAACAGCTCAACTGGAATTCCATCACCTCCACTAGCTTTGTTCGTAGTGATGCTTTCTAAGGCCCACTTGACTTCACATTCCAGGATATCTGGCTCTAGATCGGATGCATATCTTTCAGTTGCTCTGCAGAAAGTCAGACCCCACCCAGGTGGAGGATGGCAACTGCTGCTAACCACAAGCTCATAGAGTCCAGACTTTAAACTGAAAGTTGATGATTAAGACTCCCAAAACAACACTCTATTACCTCACCAGCAATCAATCAGAAGAAAGTCCACAAACTGCAGCCCTCCCCCGCAGTGTTGCCTTTAAAAACCCATCCCTGAAAGCCATCAGGAGTTCAGGTCTTTTGAGCATAAGCTATCCATTCTCTTTGCTTGGTGCCTGCAATAAGTGCTGTACTTTCCTTCACCCGAACCCAGTGTCAGCAGATTGACTATTCTGAGGTTTGGGTGAGCAACTCAAGCTCAGATCAGTAACAAAACAGCCCTTTATCTAAATTCTTTTAGGCAGCTAGAGAGATATTGAGTCTTCTCTTTCTTAACATTCCTCAGCCTAAAATTAATCCTTCTGCCAAAGAGATACATTTTGAAATGGCACATTTTGCTCCCCTACAGGGACTAGGACCTGTTTTCCATCTAGGAAAAATGGAAGTATATATTTTACATATGGATTAAGAAGACTAAAACTAAGACTCAGAGAGGGTTTGTAAGGTTCTGGATGAGAGGATGGAGCCCTAGTGGAGCCCACATGGAGATGTGACCCTAGAACTCAGAGATCACCAGCCTCTCTGGAGAAAGAACTGTCAATTATCAGCATCCAGGGTCCATGTGGGAACGAAGAAGCAACTGCCGGTAGCTGTGCAGGGTGACAGGTCATCACACTTCCCAGTGACTTCTGCTAAGGACCTCATTTTTACATCATTCCCTCAGGGCTGTCACATGTTGGGCTCTGAGTCTTTTTCAGTCTTCACTTGACTTAACCCGTATGTAAAATCTATGCTTCCATTTTCCCCAGATGGAGAATGGGTCCCAGGCCCTGTAGGGGAGTAAAGTGTGCCACCCTAAATGTGTCTTCAACTTGAGGATTTTATATATATTGGCCACACTAGGCAGCTTGTGGGTTCTTAGTTCTATGACCAGGGATCAAACTCAGACCTTCAGCAGTGAAACCATGGGGTCCTAACCACTGGACTGCCATGGAATTCCCCTCAGCTAATATTTTAAGAGAGGATCCCACAGCTTTGGAAGTGTCTCAGAAACAATTTTCACACCCCTGAGTGCCTGGTCCTCAAATAATGGTTATTCCAGGTCAATTGAAGTTCTTTCCATATGGCCTTCCCTAGCTTGAAGAAGGCCTCTTAGAATGCCCAAATATCATACTGTTAGGTGAAGCACACTGATTGAAACCGTCCACCCTGGCCAAGCACCACAGTAACCATTTGCATGAGTTGTTTTAGGACAGGAGGTCCTGGTAAGGAATACGGAACTAAGCCACCACCAACTGGAAGAGTTCGGGAAAGGTCTAAAGGAGACAGTACGTGTCCATCCACTTCCCAGAATCCCTCTTGCTAGCATCCATCTTGGCTAAACAATGTGTGCGCCACCAGGAAAGACTCTGAATTAGAATGATGGGCCAAAGATAACCCAGAAACTAATCCCATCACCATAAAACCCGAGACTGCAAGCCACATGGCAGAGCAGTTTCCTGGGTTCCCTTACCCTACTGCTCTCCACCCGGGTGCCTGTCCCAATAAAATCTCTTGCTTTGTCAGCACATGTGTCTCCTCAGACAATTCATTTCCGAGTGTTAGACAAGAGCCCAGTTTTGGGCCCTGGAAGGGGTCCCCCTTCCTGCAACAATAGCAGTCACCCTTGTCAACATCAGATCTCCTGAAGGTTCTCAAGCAAGGAGTCTCTGCTCCAAGGGTGAAAGTATGAAGGGGAACCCCGCTGCCCTCATTGCCACCTCAGTAAGAAGGGGCTCTGGGAGGGCTGACCCATGAAAACCTGGGCCAGTCACAGACACTGCAGTACAGCCACCTGTGCACTTTCTTCTCCCTTCCACTGGATATCCATGAATTCCTTCTTTTTACCATTGAAAAATAACACTAGATAAATAAAAGCTACCCTTTGGTGAGAGGCGCACAATCTAAATTCAAATTCCCAGCTCTTCCCTAAAGATAACCTCTCTAAATCTGTCTTCTGCGAAACAGAATTACTAATATCAGTTTCAGGGAGTCAATTTAAAATGTAAATACAGTGCTGACTTCCCTTCCTCCATGGGTATGGGCCAGGACACGCAGGTTATTCTGTCAGACCAGTGATTCACTCTTAAATTAACCACTCACCAACTGCTGCTCCATTTTACAATCAAACAATACCATCCACCCACACCATCAGCCCTCTGAGGGCAAATTCAAACGATAGCAAAGCTCACAAACCAAGAAATAGCTCCTGATTACTTTTCCAAAAAAAAAAAATATTTTGCAGGCTGCCTCCAGGCTCCTGCCCATCCCCAGACTGAGCATAATACATCCCCTCTCAGGCCCTGCCTCCTGCTTCTCTACAATTCCAGGGCTGTTTCTGCCTCCTCCCAGGTCTGTGTTTGAGATGTTTCTCATTTTTTTCTTAAATGTAGCATGTGTGCATTAGGAGCAAAGAATGTGCTCTTTTGTGCCAAGCAAAGTACTCAAGACATTGTAGTGCTCAAGACTGAAATGACAAAACCCAGAGTGATCCAGAAAGAACTGTAAGGATGCCAGTTCCACAGGGAGATTTATACATTTATTTTTCTCCAGGCTTCTCTCTGGTCCTGGTGCATTTTCAGAAGGTCAGCATTTTGCAGCATCTTACAAGCAAGTGTATACAAGTATTTATTGGCAGAGGAAGGCCATTTTTCAATATCTACCACCAATGATTCCTTCAACTTTGGCTAAGTAATTCCAGGACCCCCATTGTATCGTTTCCAACTTTCTGTCACCAGGTCACCTCACAGTATTTGAGCAATTTACCTCCTTAAGGGTGGGCATGGTGTTCTATTCATCTTTGCACCCCACCCCTCTGTACAGTGCCTGGCACACAAACATAGTAACTGAATTGAATGAACCACAATATAACTTGTCACAATGCATAGTACTAAAGTGTTAGTATATGGATACAAAGCAGCTGAACACAGTTGGTAGGAATACCGTTATTGCTCTCCAGCTGGGAGCAGCTCTAAGTGGACCAACTTGAGATGTGATTTTGTGTTCTGGCTTTTTAAAGCAGTGAAAAGTCTCCAAAAAGAAGGATGGGAAGGAAATTGCAGATCATATTAAATATGGGAGAACTGCATACCCACAGAAAGGACATTCTCTAAGCAGTTTGAGACTCAAATGGAATATTCCTGCCTAAGACTTCTTTGGAGGGTCAAAATTGCTGTATTCCTGGAAGAATAGAATTTTAATGTTTTATTTGCCAAAATGTTGAACCAAAACTTCCAGCTCCAAGGTTCAATGGTTTTGATTCCCCAGGATGGATTCTTAGTATTTGGTCAGTACATGATTCATTTGCTAGAGCTGCCATAACGAAGTACCACAGAGTGCAGACTGGGTGGCCTAATTTATTTTCTCACAGTCCTGGAGGCTGGACATCCAAGATCAAGGTGTTGTAAAGGTTTGTTTCTTCTGAGACCTCTCTCCTTGGCTTGGAGATGGTCATCTCCTCTCTGTGTCTTCACATGGTCTTCCCTCTGTACCTGTCTGTGTATTAATCTCCTCTTCTTACAAGGATACCTGTCCTTTTTGGATTTGGCTTCACCCTCATGAATTCAGTTTACCTTAATTAACTTCTTTAAAAGCACCATTCCCAAATATTCCCATTCTGAGCTACTGGGGGTTAGGATTTCAACATATGAATTTGGAAGGAGTGTCACATTTCAATTGATAATGACCAGTGTTACAGTGATGAATTACTGGGCTTCTGTATGTTATCCTACAAAATTCCAGCAACCAACCTGTATTAAAAATGAGCCCTTTGCTAACCAGGAATCCCTATTTTAATAAACTGACAGAACTTTATAAGGGATATCTAATAAGAACCTATTCTACAGCACAGAATTGTTTTTGCCCAGTTGCCCAGTCGTGTCTGACTCTTTGTGATCCCATGGGCTGCAGCACGCCAGGCTTCCCTGTCCTTCACTATGTCCTGGAGTTTGCTCAGATTCATGTCCATTGAATCGATGAGGCCATCAAACCATCTCATTGCCTGCCTCCTCTTCTCCTTTGCCTTCAATCTTTCCCATCATCAGGATCTTTTCCAGTATGTCAGCTCTTCTCATCAGGTGGCCAAAGTATTGGAACTTCAGCTTCAGCATCAGTCCTTCCAGTGAATATTCAGGATTGATTTCCTTTAGGATTGACTGGTTTGATCTCCTTGCAGTCCAAGGGATTCTCAAGAGTATTCTCCAGCACCACAATTCAAAAGCAACAATTCTTTGGCATTCAGCCTTCTTTATAGTCCAGTTCTCACATTCATACATGACTAGTGGAAAAACCATGAGGAGAAGTGAAGAGAGAAGTTGCTCAGTCATGTCCGACTCTTTGTGACCCCGTGGACTGTAGCCCACCAGGCTCCTCAGTCCATGGCATTCTCCAGGCATGAATACTGAAGTGGGTTGCCATTTCCTTCTCCAGGGGATCTTCCCGGCCCAGGGATCAAACCCCGGTCTCCCGCATTGTAGACAGATGCTTTACCATCCAAGCTACCAGGGAAGCCCACTGGAAAAACCATAGCTTTTATTATATGGACCTTTGTTGGAAAAGTGATGCCTCTGCTCTTTAATATGCTGTTTAGGTTTGTCACAGCACAGGGAATTCTACTCAATATTTTGTAATGGCCTATGTGCTGTGCTGTGCTTACTCACTCAGTTGGGTCCAACTCTTTGTGACCCTGTGCACTGTGGCCTGCCAGGCTCCTCTGTCCATGGGAATTCTCCAGGCAAGAATACTGGAGTGGGTTGCCATGTCCGCCTTCAGGAAATCTTCCCAACCCAGGGATCGAACCGGAGTCTCCTGGTTCAATTGCAGGTGGATTCTTTACTGTCTGAGCCACCAGGGAAGCCCATAATAGCCCATAGCGGGAAAGAACCCAAAAAAGAATGGGTATATGTATATGTATAACTAATTCAGTTTGCTGTATACCTAAAACTAACACAACATTGTAAATGAACTATATTCTAATAAAAAAAAAATAACCTTTGAGAATATCATCATAATGTAAATACTAATCTGTTCATTTAAGAAAAGGATGATTACTCAGACATATTTAACTAATGTGGTATCAGTTGGAGATCAGATCTCTCCCACCTAGAAAATGAATATACTCAGTTACAAAATAACACCGTTAATCATGATCAATGCTTGGATCCATTTAGTATCTTCTAAAACCACGGGAACACATACAACTCAATACATTTCACAAGAAACTATCCAAGTGGTCAGTACACATAGGAAAAGGTGATCAGCCTCATAACAATCAGAGAAATACAGATTAAAAATCCAATAATACCACTACCTACCCACAAAATCATTAAGATAAAAAAGAATAGCAATCCCAATGATATGATGTAGAGCAACTGAAACTCTCACACAACAGCTGGTACAAGTCACTGATACAACCACTATAGAAAACTGCCATTGTCTCCTAAACTGAACGCAGCCATACACTATGACTTAGGCATTCCACACCTAAGTATAGACTTAGAAGAAACACATACCTGTATCCACCAAAACAGATGTCTTATAATATTCACAGAAGAATTATTCATTAATTCCCCAAACCAAAAATTACCCATGTCCAACAATAATACAATAATAAGTAACTTCAGCATACTCATACAGTGGAATGCTATAGAAGAGTGAAAATGTAAAAACTAGTGCTGCATTCAATAACTCAGATAAATCAGACATTGTGTAGACTATACACCCAAAGGCTCAAAACACAAAAATTGCATGTTGTATTATTCTATGTTTTATTTATCTACTTTTGTATTATTTAGGTAAAGTACAAATTTAGGCAAACCTGATAGGTTTACATTTCAGGTTTTAAGAAATAGGAGGGAGAAAAAGAAAACCTGAGATGGCTCATGAGTTGCCTCATTGCAGAGATGAAGTAGCTCATAGACAATATTCTAGGAGAGCCGGCACTGAGCATCCATCTCTCTAAGCTCCAGCACGTCATCTTGTGCTCACCAGACTTGGCCAGTTTCTATAAGACTGTCCTGTGGCAGAAGTCACAGGCAGCATCCTGTTGACGAATCTTTCCACTGCTGAGCTGTGGCCAAGGTTATGTTTGTGTTACAAGAGCCAATCAACCTGGTCCAGTCTGCACAGTTTCCACAGCAGGGCCTCGCCCCTTCTCACTGCCATTGTTATCCTGTGTTTCTGTTAATCAAAAATAAAGGTTTGGAAGTTTCATTCTGTTCTTGTTTTAAGAAGTAGGAAGGAGCTAAAGTATGTTCTATTTATTAAATTGGGTGGTGGTTACACAAATGTATTCTCATTACAAAGATTCAGTCAAGTTAATCTTAATGATTTGTATACTCTTTCAGGCATGTTATGATTCAATAAAAATTTAATCACCACCATTCCTCTTAAAAAAGAAGAGTCAGCTCTTTGAAACAAGACTTTATAATGGATTGTAACGTCATCTGTTGAGAAAGCAAATTTTAACATTCATCCCAATAAAAAAATAAAAAGAAAATGGAAACTTTGCTTTGATCACTAAGCAACAGAAAATGGGATAAGTGTTTTCTTGGGTTCAGAATTGTACAAGTGTGGACTGAGTAAGGCAAAGGATGTTTGTATGTGTGTTGTTTGGTTATCAACTCAATGAATTTGGTGGTTTTGGATGATCAGGGTGAGTCTTTCCCTTCTGTTTGCAAAGATCAACCTTCTAAAAGGTCTGGGGCCAGATCTGTTTGTAAAGGCTGCTTGGCTCACATTTCAGAGCAGAGTTTGAGGATGGGGTCTTAATATAAAACTACAAACTTCATTTTCTACAGGAGAATCAAGTTTCTTTTCTGAAATCAACAAGAGTAACTGTCAAAGTTTCTCTTCCTTCCTATTTGATCTGAGCTGGGAAAATCTCATGGACAGAGGAACTTGGCAGGCTACAGTCCATAGAGTCACACAGAATCAGACCTGACTGAGCAAATGAGCACACACTCGTGATCTTCTCATGAGGGCATGTTGGGCCCAGGCACAGCTGCTCCTGGCTGTGACTCAGGCTGACACCCAGGCAACTGTTGGAGAAGCACGCCTCCTCCCCCTTTTTGTTAGACTGAGCTCGTCCTTTAGTCCAACCATTGAATCCAGGTGACACTCCTTAATTGGCAAATGTGATGATTAATTCTTTGTATCAACTGGTTGGGCCATGGGATGTCCAAATATGTGGATAAATGTTATTTTGGATTGTACCTGTGAGGTTGTTTCTGGATAAGATTAACATTTAAATCAGTACACTGTACAAAGCAGATTGCCCTCTCTGGTGTCTAATGCATTGAAAGCCTGAATAGAGTAAAAAGCTGACTAAGTCAGAATTTTCTGACTAATGCACTGAAAGCCTGAATAGAGTAAAAAGCTGATTAAGTCAGAATTTTCTGTCTCTCTCTCTCTCTCTGCCTGTCTTCAAGCTGGAACATCAGTCTTCTGCTTTTGGACCCAGACTTGGACTAGAACTAATACCATCAGCTCTCTTTCTCAGGCCTTTGGACTCAAGACCAGAACTGTATTATCATCATCACCTCTCCCAGGCATCCACCCTGCCAACTGCAGAGCTTAGAATTCTCGGCTTCTGTTATCAAGTGAACCAGTTTCTTAAAGCCTCTCATCCTCTCTTTCTCTCTCTCTCAGAATACAAATACATGCTACTTCTCTGGAGAACCCAGACTAATACAGATTTTTGTACCCAAAATGACTCTAATGGAACAGAATTTGAAGGATGACTTTTCTAAATTGGTTCTAGGGAGTCTGGAAATATGTATTTATATATTTTTTTATTCTATCAGTCTATAAACTGATTAGATTTAAATATGCTATTGACTATATTTCAAGTACTAAAGAGAGCCCTGGTAGTCATGTATAAGTCATTGGGTACTTCTCATTAACCACTTATAAGAAGTAAGGATCTAGGTGACAGTGTATGTTATTTTCAAACACTTTTGTGAATCTAACAAATATAATGATGTTGATTGGTTGCTCCTAATTTTCCTGGACAAAGTGGTCAAAGAAAAGGATGAGCTCAGGGATTCTAATTCCAAGCTCAAGCATCACATAAGTGACCAGAAAACCACCATGTACACCTAAAGAAGACCCTTATTTTCTGTAGCTGCAGGGCTGAGACTGCAGAAAATCAAATGTGGAATCTCATTCTGAGATTGACTGAATTACAACTCAAGTTGGTCTCCCAGCGTTGTAGGGTGTCTATTGTTCAGAAAGAAAAGAGGAAATCCAAAGAAAACACTTCCATCACCTCAGAGAATACAGAAATAGTCATGAACAGAATGTTGGTAGAAACATGAACATTTAAGGTCATTCTGGTGAGGTCTCAGATGGAAATGAGGAACACGTTTTCAGAAACTGAGGAAAGGCCATCTTCATTATAAAACAGCAAAGATCATGGCTGAGTTGTGTTTAAGTTCTAGTGCTTTGTGGAAAGTAGAACTTGTGAGGGATATAACGATATTTAGCTGAAGAGATTTTTTTTTTCAACTTAAAACTATAAATTGTTTATTCCTGGAATTTTTCATTTAGTATTATCAAATCAACGGTTGACTTCAGGAAACTAAAGAACACACAACCTCCGATAAGGGGAACTGCGGTATTTTCTGTTCAGGATACCCTGCTACATGGAGGAAACCAAGAACAGTTAAAACATCTGCATCTTAATTTCTGCAATGTATACTGCTCATTTTCTTGTTGATCATCTTTTGCCAATATAATCATGCAATGCTTACATATCTTATAAAACACTTGGAATGTTCTATGAATAAAATCTGAGTTTTCATTACATTGAAGTGTCCAAAGCACAAATAAATAATTATCTATTTAACACATCGGGTGCTTATAACATATTAGGCAGAGCCCTGAAATATGAGCAAAATTTTCTGGATTGATGATACGTAAGGAACCATTTCATTGGGGAAAAAAATAAATAGGGAAAGCAGGCTCTGTAAAATTTAAGCAAAAATAAATAATCGAGAGAACACTGAGGTCAGAAATCATGGCAGATTAATATTACATATATGGCATATAAACTGCATTAGAATTATATCACATTTCTCTCATGAGCTATAAAATAAAGTGGTTATTGTGCAGCAGAGCCTTAAATTATGTTTACAAAAGGCAGAAAAATAAAATGGGACACTGGAATGAGAGAGGGTATTCTTGTCCTAAGTCAAGAAAATATTTCAAAACCTCTAGTGGTTAAACATCTATTTCTGCTTTATTGACTATGCCAAAGCCTTTGACTGTGTGGATCACCACTAACTGTGAAAAATTCTGAAAGAGATGGGATAACCTGCCTCTTGAGAAACCTGTATACAGGTCAGGAAGCAATAGTTAGAACTGGACATAGAACAACAGACTGGTTCCAAACAGGAAAAGGAGTATGTCAAGGCTGTATATTTCACCCTGCTTATTTAACTTATATGCAGAGTACATCCTGAGAAACACTGGACTGGAAGAAACACAAGCTGGAATCAAGATTGCCGGGAGAAATATCAATCACCTCAGATATGCAGATGACACCACCCTTAGGGCAGAAAGTGAAGAGGAACTAAAAAGCCTCTTGATGAAAGTGAAAGAGGAGAGTGAAAATGTTGGCTTAAACCTCAACATTCAGAAAACGAAGATCATGGCACCTGGTCCCATCACGTCATGGGAAATAGATGGGGAAACAGTGGAAACAGTGGCTGACTTTATTTTTCTGGGCTCCAAAATCAGTGCAGATGGTGATTGCAGTCATGAAATTAAGACACTTACTCCTTGGAAGGAAAGTTATGACCAACCTAGATAGTATATTCAAAAGCAGAGACATTACTTTGCCAGCAAAGGTCCGTTTAGTCAAGGCTGTAGTTTTTCCAGTGGTCATGCATGTCTGCGAGAGTTAGACGATAAAGAAAGCTGAGCGCAAAAGAATTGATGCTTTTGAACTGTGGTGTTGGAGAAGACTCTTGAGAGTCCCTTGGACTGCAAGGAGATCCAACCAGTTCATCCTAAAGGAGATCACTCCTGGGTGTTCATTGGAAGGACTGATGTTGAAGCTGAAACTCCAATACTTTGGCCACCTGATGGGAAGAGCTGACTCATTTGAAAAGACCCTGATGCTGGGAAAGATTGAGGGCAGGAGAAGGGGATGACAGAGGATGAGATGGTTGGATGGCATCACTGACTCAATGGACATTCGTTTGAGTGGACTCCAGGAGTTGCTGACGGACAGGCGGGCCTGGCATGCTGTGATTCATGGGGCCACAAAGAGTCATATATGACTGAGTGACTGAACTGAACTGAACTGAACTCTTTACTGAAATTTTTCTTTAAAGTAAGCAAAAAATTTAAAAAGAATTGTTAGGGTGTCTGACACTGCATATGCTGCAATGGTGTTAGCTGAAGGGATTCCTAAACTAAGTGTTGAGGTATCACCTTGTTTCTTCCTGGCTGCTTAAAATAAAATGCACAAAAGGAGAAACAAATTGATGAAGGAATTTTTTAAAGAGAAATGAATTGAATAAGAAACCAGAACTCAAAGGTTTCAAAAATTCTTAACCTGTTCAGATTGCAAAAAAATAAAAGGGGGAGTTGGGGAGAGAGAGAAACAAGTTTGGAAGAGAGCACCTAGGGTGTGGCAAGACTATCACTCGACAAAGAGATTATGGGATTACATGAACAGAAACATTGCCAGCTTGATCTGAAGGGGACAGAGATGGGACATAATGAGGGAGAGCTGTTGGACTTCTTAGATATTATGGGATGGAACCATAGAGTTATTCAGCTGGGAACTTAAACACTATTCCTCAAGCCAAAGACATATCTCCAAGGGAGATTCCAAGATCAATAGGGCTGCCTGTTCAGTTTCAGGGAGGTTGTGGGGAGCCTGTGGCCCTGGTCACAGCAGTTGCACAGATGATTCTGGGGGGCAGAAGCTGTGGGGATGGAGCCACTCAAGAATTAGTGGGCAAGATCCTCCCCACTGCCAGAACTGTGGAGGCAGAACTACTGACTCAGTGGGCATGGAAGGCAGAGCCTCATGCCAAAGAGGATTATGCCTGAAACTTAAGATCTACTGGTCTTTGCCTTGCTATGTTTGGGGCCTGCTAGGGAACCAACACTCCTTCCTTTTTCTGTTTCTCCCTTTTAGAATAGACATATCTCTCCTATGCCAGTCCTGTTATTGTATTTTGGAAGCACATAACTTATCTGGTCTCATGGGTTCACACTGGAAAGAAATTTTGCTTCAGGATGGATCATAACTCGAGTGTCATCCATTATTTAGATGAGACTTTGTATTTTTAGACTTTAGAACTGTTACTGGAATGAGTCAAGACTCATGAGCCTATTGGGATAGAATGAGTGTACTTCATTTGTGAGAAGAACGTAACTGGGGGGTACAGGGTGGAATGTTAAAGACAGAAGGTTTTTTCCCTCTAAAATTCACATGTTGAAGTCTTAACTCCCCATGTGATGATGTTTGGAGCTGGAGCCTTTGAAATGTAACTAGATTTAAATAAGGTTATGAGGGTAGGGATTCCATGATGGATTTAGTGTCCTTAAGAAGAGGAAGAAAGAATAAACTCTGTCTTTCTCCCCTCCCTCTGTCCCTCTCTCCTTACCCTCTTCATTTCTCTCCATCTCCCTCTCTCTCTCTCTCTGCCTGAGAGGACACAATGAGAAAGCAGCTATCTGCAAGCCAGGAAGAGAGCCCTCACTGGAGAACCTAATCAGGCAACACCTTGATCTTAGATTTCTTAGCCCCAGAACTATGAGCAATAACTTTCTATCGCAACCCAGTTTATGGTATCTCATTAAGCAGCTCCAGCTGACTAATACAGTATATAAACAATAAGATAAGAGAATCTTTGCCAACAATCACCATATTTATAAACTATTTAAGCAAATTTCTTTCCACCTTATTTTTTTTTCCAACTTAATAATTGGTTTGCATCTCCTATAGAGGTTATGTGAGATAGCCAGCCTCGAGGCCAGCAGCACACTTCTGCATGGGCACTATAGCTCATGCATTGTTTGTGAGATTCAAATTAGCTCAAGTTTAAGAGATAAAACCACTTGAATTTTCAGAATAGATCTTTTTTTAATTTGGTTGAGACTTAAGGGTACTTTTATTTTGTGGAATTAAAAATCTGTCTTTATAAGAAAGCCTAATGCAATAGGAAGAAGGTGCTCCAGGGCATTTGTTACTGTTGAATATCTATTTCAATAAATTTTCAGTATTGGCTTAATTATTTAAATAACAGGCACTAGAAGGAAAGCCTGTTTTGCTTTTTTTTTTTATGTTGGAAATGAAATAAGTCAACCAAATGCCTTTAAAGTACACATCGATCTTTTCTGCAATAGCAAAACCTTTGGCAAGTTAAGTGCATGTTTGTAATTTGTTCAGGACAAAAATCACAGAGTGATGGATCAAACTGTGTTCCCTATCGTATATTCCCAGGAAAAGAGACAAACACCTATTTTTCTCCAAGTAGTTTATGAAAAGAAAGTCCAAAGCCATAGCAATCAGTGTCCTTTCTCTTGCTTTCAGCTTTCATGATCATAAGCATTTGATCATGTCTGGGTCTTCAGAGAAAAGACCACCAGCGCTAAGTAAGCACGACATCTATCAAATTCGTGTTTCAAGTTTCAGGATCCTAGTTTAACAATGCCTGAAGGCTGTCAGCTTCCTAGATGAGCATATCAAAAGGATGAATGGCCCAGACATGGCAGGAAAGCCTTCACTGGAAGGCGCGAAAGAATTTGTGAAGGAGAGGAAAGTAAAGGTCTGTCTCTCAGAGCTAAGTAATCACAGAATAAGTGACAATGATGGAAGAACTAGGTCAGCTTTATGACTACTAAAATGCTTTAATTCATTAAAACATAGCAATTGAGATCTATCAAGTATCAGGCACTAATATGGGCTCTGGAAACACCATGGAAAGGTAGGAAGAAGACACAGCAAATGTAGCAGTAATTTCCATTCATATGAGCCATTTTCTCTCTTAGTTTCAAAGTGAATTGCAGAAATTTAAGAAAAAGATCCAGATCCAAAATTCAGTCTGTAAAGAACATTCCTACTCATTTATTCAAAAAAGATTTTTTTTTTTTTTTGGCTTGGCCACACAGCTTGTCAGATCTCAGTTCCCAGGCCAGGGATCAAACCTGGGACTCTGGCAGTGAAAGCGCTGGGTCCCAACAATTAGACCACCAGGGAATTCTGCCTCCCCAAATATTTTGAGTGCCAACTCGATTAGGACTTTGGCTAAATAAAAAACTCATTGCTTAAATAAAAAACTCACTGCTTAAAACCCATGTGTCTGAAATTAAGTATTTTGAAACCGACCATAACTGTTTAATGTATTCCCTTAAGAAGAGAACAATCTTATTTTTATCATTGTTTCTGTTAGTGACCATAGAACCATGACTGCTTGTTTAATGGCAATTTCAAAATTTTTGGTTGCTTGATAATTTTCAAGGAGCAGTGGCTGAGCGGGCTCAGGAGGGCCGAGAGGAGCTACTCCACGTTCAAGGCCAGGAGGGGCAACAGTGAGGAGATACTCCTTATCCAAGGTAAGGAATAGCGGCTGCACTTTGCTGGAACAGCCGTGAAAAGATACCCCACGTACAAGGTAAGAGAAACCCAAGTAAGATGGTAGGTGTTGTGAGAGGGCATCAGAGGGCAGACACACTGAAACCATAATCACAGAAAACTAGTCAATCTAATCACATTAGGACCACAGCCTTGTCTAACTCAATGAAACCAAGCCACGCCTGTGGGGCAACCCAAGACGGGTGGGTCATGGTGGAGAGGTCTGACAGAGCTTGGTCCACTGGAGAAGGGAATGGCAAGCTACTTCAGTATTCTTGCCTTGAGAACCCTATGAACAGTATGAGAAGGCAAAATGATAGGATACTGAAAGAGGAACTCCCCAGGTCAGAAAGTACTCAATATGCCACTGGAGATCAGTGGAGAAATAACTCCAGAAAAAAATGAAGGGATGGAGCCAAAGCAAAAACAATACCCAGCTGTGGATGTGACCAGTGACAGAAGCAAGGTCTGATGCTGTAAAGAGCACTATTGCATAGGAACCTGCAATGTCACGTCCATGAATCAAGGCAACTTTGAAGTGGTCAAAGAGGAGATGGCAAGAGTGAATATTGACATTCTAGTAATCAGTGAACTAAAATGGACTGGAATGGGTGAATTTAACTCAGATGACCATTATATCTACTACTGTGGGCAGGAATCCCTTAGAAGAAATGGAGTAGCCATGATGGTCAACAAAAGAGTCCGAAATGCAGTACTTGGATGCAGTCTCAAAAATGACAGAATGATCTCTGTTCATTTCTAAGGCAAACCATTCAATATCACAGTAATCCAAGACTGTGCCCCAACCAGTAATGCTGAAGAAGCTGAAGTTGAATGGTTCTATGAAGGCCTACAAGACCTTTTAGAACTAACACCCAAATAAGGTGTCCTTTTCATTATAGGGAACTGAAATGCAAAAGTAGGAAATCAAGAAACACCTGGAGTAACAGGCAAATTCGGCCTTGGAATATGGAATGAAGCAGAGCAAAAGCTAATAGAGTTTTGCCAAGAGAACTCACTGGTCATAGCAAACAACCTCTTGCAACAACACAAGAGAAGACTCTACACACGGACATCACCAAATGGTCAACACCAAAATCAGACTGACTATATTCTTTGCAGCCAAAGATGGAGAAGCTCTATACAGTCAACAAAAACAAGACCAGGAGTTGACTGTGGCTCAGATCATGAACTCCTTATTACCAAATTCAGATTTAAATTGAAGAAAGTAGGGAAAACTGCTAGACCATTCAGGTATGACCTAAATCAAATCCCTTATGATTATACAGTGGAAGTGAGAAATAGATTTAAGGGCCTAGNATAGAGTGCCTGATGAACTATGGACAGAGGTTCGTGACATTGTACAGGAGACAGGGATCAAGACCATCCCCATGGAAAAGAAAGGCAAAAAAGCAAAATGGCTGTCTGGGGAGGCCTTACAAATAGCTGTGAAAAGAAGAGAAGTGAAAAGCAAAGGAGAAAAGGAAAGATATAAGCATCTGAATGCAGAGTTCCAGAGAATAGCAAGAAGTGATAAGAAAGTCTTCCTCAGTGATCAGTGCAAAGAAATAGAGGGAAACAGAATGGGAAAGACAAGAGATCTCTTACGAAGAAGGCAATGGCAACCAACTCCAGTACTCTTGCCTGGAAAATCCCATGGACAGAGAAGCCTGGGAGGCTGCAGTCCATGGGGTCACTAAGAGTCGGGCACGACTGAGCCACTTACCTTTCACTTTTCACTTTCATACTTTGGAGAAGGAAATGGCAACCCACTCCAGTATTCTTGCCTGGAGAATCCCAGGGACAGAGGAGCCTAGTGGGCTGGCATCTATGGGGTTGCACAGAGTTGGACTTGACTAAAGTGACTTAGCAGAGATCTCTTCAAGAAAATTAGAGACACCAAGGGAAAATTTCATGCAAAGATGGTCTCGATAAAGGACTAACAGAAACAGAAGATATTAAGAAGAGGTGGCAAGAATACACAGAAGAACTGTACAAAAATATCTTCATGACCCAGATAATCACGATGGTGTGATCACTCACCTAGAGCCAGACATCCTGGAATGTGAAGTCAAGTGGGCCTTAGGAAGCATCACTACAAACAAAGCTAGTGGAGGTGATGGAATTCCAGTTCAGCCATTTCAAATCCTGAAACATGATGCTGTGAAAGTGCTGCACTCAATATGCCAGCAAATTGGGAAAACTCAGCAGTGGCCACAGGACTGGAAAAGGTCAGTTTTCATTCCAATCCCAAAGAAAGGGAGTGCCAAATAATGCTCAAACTACCGCACAATTGCGCTCATCCCGCACGCTAGTAAAGTAACGCTCAAAATTCTCCAAGCCAGACTTCAGCAATACGTGAACCGTGAACTTCTAGATATTCAAGCTGGTTTTAGAAAAGGCAGAGGAACCAGAGATCAAATTGTGAACATCTTCTGGATCGTGGAAAAAGCAAGAGAGTTCCAGAAAAACATCTATTTCTGCTTTATTGACTATGCCAAAGCCTTTGACTGTGTGGATCACAATAAACTGTGGAAAATTCTGAAAGAGATGGGCATACCAGACCACCTGACCTGCCTCTTGAGAAACCTATATGCAGGTCAGGAAGCACCAGTTAGAACTGGACATGGAAGAACAGGCTGGTTCCAAATAGGAAAAGGAGTGTGTCGAGGCTGTATATTGACACCCTGCTTATTTAACTTCTATGCAGAGTACATCATGAGAAACGCTGAGCTGGATGAAGCACAAGCTGGAATCAAGATTGCTGGGAGAAACATCAATAACCTCAGATATGCAGATGACACCACCATTATGGCAGAAAGTGAAAGTGAAGTCGCTCAGCCATGTCCGACTCTTAGCCACCCCATGGACTGCAGCCTCCCAGGCTCCTCCATCCATGGGATTTTCCAGGCAAGAGTACTGGAGTGGGGTGCCATTGCCTTCTCCATAAGAGATCTCTAATCTTTCCCATTCTGTTTTCCTCTTGATGAAGTTGAAAGAGGAGAGTGAAAAGCTTGACTTAAAGCTCAACATTCAGAAAACTAAGATCATGGCATCTGGTCCCATCACTTCATGGGAAATAGATGAGGAAACAGTGGAAACAGTGTCAGGCTTTATTTTGGGGGGCTCCAAAATCACTGCAGATGGTGACTGCAGCCATGAAATTAAAAGACACTTACTCCTTGGAAGGAAAGTTATGACCAACCTAGATAGCATATTCAAAAGCAGAGACATTACTTTGCCAACAAAGGTCTGTCTAGTCAAGGCTATGGTTTTTCCAGTACTCATGTATGGATATGAGAGTTGGACTGTGAAGAAGGCTGAGTGCCGAAGAATTGATGCTTTTGAACTGTGGTATTGGAGAAGACTCTTGAGAGTCCCTTGGACTGCAAGGAAATCCAACCAGTCCATTCTGAAGGAGATCAGCCCTGGGCTTTCTTTGGAAGGAATGATGCTAAAGCTGAAACTCCAGTACTTTGGCCACCTCATGCAAAGAGTTGACTCACTGGAAAAGACTCTGATGCTGGGAGGGATTGGGACAGAAGTAGAACGGGATGACAGAGGATAAGATGGCTGGATGGCATCACAGACTCGATGAACATGAGTTTGAGCAAACTCTGGGAGTTGGTGATGGACAGGGAGGCCTGGTGCTGCAATTCATGGGGTCACTAAGAGTCAGACATGACTGAGCGACTGAACTGAGCTGAACTGATAATTTTCAAAAGATTTAACCAATTTTGATGATATTTGTTGCACTATCAAGTCATGTCAAAATTTGTATTATCATTTCTCCTATTAAACAAAATTATTTAGCAGATGGCAACAGTTTTAGAATGACCAAATCTTGTACCCACAGACAGTACCTTCACCCATATTCTTTCAAAATGTGTTTATTTTCTGACTTGAACATTTTTCAATGAATTCCAATATTGTATTGTTTTACATGTAATAGCTATGTTTTAATATTTCTATGATTTCACTGAGTAACGTCTGTAGTTCATAGAAACACCAGCTCCTTCCTTAATCTCAACGTTTAAAAAAATTTTTAAATTTATTTTTAATTGGAGAATAATTGGTTTACAATATTATTTTGGCTTCTGCCATACAACAACGTTAATCAGTCATAGGTATACATACGTCCCCTTCCTTCAAGTCTCTCCCCCACCCCCACCCCATCCCACTCCTCTAGGGTGTCACAGAGCACAGGTTGAGCTCCTTATACTATACAGGAAATTCCCATTGGCTATCCATTTTACACGTGGTAATGCATATGTTTCAGTGCTATTCTCTCAGTTTGTCCCACCCTCTCCTTCCCCTGCTGTGTCCAAGGTCTGTTCTCGGTGTCTGTGTCTCTACTCCTGCCCTGCAAACAGATTCATCAGTATCATTTTTCTAGACTCCATATATATGCGTTACTATACGAAATTTGTTTTTCTCTTTCTGACTTACTTTACTCTGGATAACAGGCTCTAGGTTCATCCACCTCACTAGAACTGACTCAAATGTGTCCTTTCTGTGGCTGAGTAATATTCCATTGTCTATATGTATCACAACTTCTTTATCCTTTCATCTGCTGATGGACATCTAGGTTGCTTCCATGTCCTAGCTATTGTAAACAGTGCTGCGATGAACATTGGGGTACACGTATCACTTCTTTTTATTTCAAACAGTTTAACTAAGATATAATTGACATTAAATTTCACATGTTTATAATATAAAATATAAATTGAATGTATGTGCATCTATGAAATCATCACCATATCAAGATAATAAGCACATTCATCCAAAATGTCTCCTTTTGTACTTTTTAAAATCCCTTCCTCCTGTCCTTCTGCCAACTTCTCTTCTCCCCACCTTTATTTCCATGCAACTACTGACCTGCTTTCTGTCACTATGGATTAGATTGAGTTTTCTAGAATGTTATATAAATTGAATCACACAATATGTACTCAATTTTTCTCTAGCTTCTTTCACATAATACAATGAACTTAAGATTCCTCCACCGTATTGTTTATGTCAATAACTTATCCCTTTTTACTAGTGTGCCTAGTATTATTCCAATTCAACCACACTTTATTTACTCATCTGTTGATGAATATTTTGGTTGCTTCCAGTTTGGGATTATTCAACATAAAACTACTATGAACACTGTGTACAAATATTTGTATGGACATACGATGTCATGTAACTTAAGTAAATACCTAAGTGTTCAACAATTGGATCATTTGGTATGCATATGTTAACTTTCAAAGAAACTGCCAAGCTCTTTTCCAAAATGACTATACGATTTTACACTTCCATGAAGCACATGAGAGTTTAAGTTTTTTCACATCCTCATCAACACTTAGTTGTACCTCATTGTATTAATTTGCATTTCTCTAATGACAGATGGTGTTGAATAACATTTCATGTATTTATTTGCCATCCATATATCTTCTTTAGGGAAATGCTTTGACAAATGTTTTGCACATTTTTCATCGAGTTTTAGTTTTTTTCCTATGAAGTTTTGTGAACTCATTATGTATGATTTATACAAGTCCCTTGTCAGATACGTGATCGGCACACATTTTCTCTATGTCCATGTCTTGCCTTTTCATTCTTTTAACTCTGTTTTCCTAAGAAGAGTAGTTTTTTGTTTTAGTGACTTCAATTTTTGAAACTTTTGGTTTTTTCTTTTATAGATTGTGTTTTTGTAGTGCAGGTGTGATGGTGATAAATGCTTTCACCTTTATATGACTAAAGAAGCCTTCACCAGTAATGAATGCTAGATTGACAGGTTTTTTTCTTTCAGTATCATGTTTTCTATCTTTCATTGTTCTGAAAATAAGATTGCTGTTATTTTTATTTTATTCTCTATATAGAATTATCTCTTTTTTTCCAACTGCTTTTAAGATTTTCTCTGTTTCACTAGCTTTAAGTAACATGCTTCTGATGTGCCATTGTGTCATTTCCTTCCTGTTTCTTATGCTTGAGATTTGAGGAAATTTTTACATCTGGGTTTATAGTTTTTAGTGAATATGGGGAAATCCTGTCCATTCAAACATTTTACAAGCCCTCTCTTTTTTTGAGACTCCAGTTACATATATATTTGGTTGCTTGAAGTTGTCCTAGAATTAACTGATGTTCTCTAAATTTTTTGCTTTTGTTTTCTAACTTCATTTTGGATAGTTTTTATTGATATGTTCAAATTCACTAATTTTTTTTCTGCAATGTCTAATTTGATGTTAATCTCATCCAGTATTTTCTTGATATCAAAGTTTTCAACTCTATAAGTTCAATTTGGGCCTTTTTTTCCCCTTTCATATTTCTATATAGCATACATAATCTTTTATTTGGCTTTTTGGACATATGAAATACAGCCACACTAGCTGTTTCTTTGTTTACTAATCCTATCACTGTGTGATTTTTGTTTAGAAGCCAGACATTATGGATTTTTCCTTTTGGGTGTTTGATATTGTTATATTCCCATAAATTTTCTTGACCTTTTGTTAAATAATTCAGTAATAATAAATTACTTGAAAAGAGTTTAAATATTTTGAGTTTTACAAAAAACTCAATTTGATAGATAGGACCAGAACAGCATTTAATTTACACTTACCTTTTCCCTAGTCCCAACAAAGATGCTTTTTAGATGATTCTTCAATCTGGCTGTTGATAACAGGCACTGTTTTGTCTCTGTGAACACTGGACATAGTTTTCTCTCATCCTTTTTTTTTTCTTTCCAGCCTTGCCATGAGATCTGTGGGATCTTAGTTCCCTGATCAAGGATCTAACCTGGACCCACAGCAGTGAAAGCACTGAGTCCTAACCACTGGACTGCCAGGGAACTCCCCCCCCCCCCATCCATTGAGGTAGTTATCGCCCCAGCCTCAGTTGCCTCTGTTACCTCAAACATATACACTGATGAATACTTCACTGAATACTGCAGATCTTGAGTTTCCCCTATGAACAGCTCGCTCCTCTCTCTGGTGCTCTGCTTTGCAAAATCTAGCAACCTTGGTTTCTCCAGACTTGCACTTCTCAGTTCAAGGAGACCATGAGTTCTCACCTGAGGCCCCCTTCCCTGCACCGTGGACTGGAAACTGTTTTCACACAACATGCTGGGACAATTTTATGGCTCCCATTCTTTGTTTCCCACATCATTTTTATCACCCAATGCTTTGTGTGTTAAGTGCCTGGTTTTCTATTTTGTGTGTATTTTTGTATGATTTTTTTATTGTTGTTATTTCAGGCCATGGGATAAATCCAGTCCCTGCTAACTCCATCTTGGTCAAAAGCAAAAATCTCTCAATCTTCTTTTTAATCTTTTCTAGAACACACAGCTTCAAAGGTCATTTTTGGAATTTCAAATGCATATAGTACATGATCAAAAAATAAAAAGTTTAAGACATATTGAATCCACTTTCTGATATCATAAATACACATTTAAAAATTCTCTCTCCATTAATCTTACAAAGTATTAACATATGCTTCAAATTCAGCAGTATTGTTTTGTCCATGGTATCAGTCAGATTATTTTCTTGAACTATGTTGTACCAAAAAGGCATGGAGGGTAGGGAAGGGAACCTTTTTTGCTGAAGTTACTAACAAACATGATGATTAAAAAGTTCAATTTGACAAGCTCAAACCCAGAAATTATTAATAATAATTCCCCAAGTTAGAAATACTTTTAATTCTCTCTTGCCTTGATGCTTAAAACTTGTTGAGCTTAGTAACTTTGAGAAAGAAATGACTTCCACCCTTTCAGGAACAGGTGAGGAGGCAGCTCAAGGGAGGATTGGAAATTCAATCCTTATCTTTCAGATTTGTAGCTTTCAGCACTAGCACCACACCTGCCTCCCACTCCTCCACTCTTCCATCCCCCACACCTATTATTGCTACTCAACTCACACTGACTGAAAACAAGCTTCCTTTTTCTGGCCCACCTCCAAAAATCGATAAGACTGAAATTTGAGCAAGCTTATGATTCTAATCAGTACTGCCTAAGGCTTTAATGTCAAGGCATGAAGCATGGTTGGGCAAAAGAGATGACGTTCACTCAGGACCTCACATCAGTGTACTTGTGTTTTAAAGACATAGAATCACAATTAGAAGAATATAGCTTGGCCATTTGGGGGGTTTGTTTTGCTTTTATTTGTTTACTTTACAGAGAAGATATTAGATTAAAACATCAAAAACATTCCTGAAGGGTGAAAGAACTCATGAACAAGTAACTCACAGCTAAGAGAGAGAAGAAGCTTGTGGATGGGGAAAAGAGTTGACTTCCACATATGTCTCTATCAAGGCAGGGGCAGAGATGGAGTCTGAGTTGGTGAATGTGTCAGACTCTGAGTTGTTTGAAACACATCCAGCAACCAGGCTACATGTACACACAGAGAAGCAGGCAAAGTCTGATTTGGCCAAGGCCTTGATGCAGGCAGCTGGCTGAGAGTCAACCAGCTGATTAGAGTCATCCATGAACAAGCTAGAGGCAAGTGAGAGAGACGGTCTCAGGCACAAAGTCAGGAACAGGACCTAGGCCAGTGGAAGAGTCAGGGATGGAGGAAAAGGCTCTAGTCCACTGTGTCATCCATTTACCAACAATTGCTGAGCCCCTGCTCCAGACCAGGCTGTGCTCTTGATGGAGATTCAGATGAACCGCCCTGGCTAGTCCTTACCTTCAGGGAGGTCCCAGTGAAGTGAAGGAATTTTTAGGAAGGAACAGTCCCCTCTGTGATTTAGTCAGTTTTTCTTGGTATGAGAACAAGCAGTTCAAAGAGACAGATATCAACAGAGATATCTAGCATGGACTTTAAGGGTGTGTCTTGCAGGGACTACTCCTCCTCTGAAAGGAAACTCCAGTGTCCCAAGCTCTGTGCTTCCTTCCTTTCACTCTGACTCTCCGACCCTCTCACAATCACACACATTCCACTCTCCAAAGGTAGTCATTTAACAATTTTCTGTACAGGATATAAAAGCACATCTCCAAAGCTGGACACAAGCTTCCCTGGTGGCTCAGTGGTAAAGAATCTGCCTGCCAATGCAGGAGAAGCAGGTTTGATCCCTGGATGGGGAAGATCCCTTGGAGAAGAAAACAGCAACCCAGTCAAGTATTGTTGCCTGGAAAATCCCATGGACAGAGGAGCCTGGTGGGCTATAGTCCATGGGGTCACTAAGAGTTGGAGAGGACTTCACCACTAAACAACAACAAAGCTGGACACAGGACAGTTATGGGAAACAGACGAGGGAGGAATCAGTTATTGGAGAAAGGAAGAGGCAGAGAAGTTCCCAGAAAGGGGATATTTGAGCTACACTTTTTAAAAGAATGAAACTCACTAGAAACTAGAGGAGGAAAGTTGGAAGGAGAGCACTAAAGGAGAGAACGTGACATGGACAAAAACTCAAGGAAGCCCTTAAACAGCCCTGGGCCAAAGCACTGGGGGTGAGGAGGAGAGGAGGCAGAATTGGCTTTGGGGGCCTCCAGCCCGTAGAGTCTATCTGCTGTGTCTAGCAAGGCCTTTCCCAGGAGGAAAGAGGAGCTGGAAAGTGCCCTCAGGAGCAATTTGTGCATTAGAAAACTCATGTGGGGACTTAAGTGGAGAACAAATTGTCACACAGGGAGTAACAGAAAGTAAGGAAATCAATGAGAAAGCTATCTTAATAGCCCCGGCAAAAGATACTGATGGTTTTTCACATCCCGGAATATTCCTAGCTTAAGAGTTTAATGAACAATTTAAATTAGCGCTAACGTATTTATGCTCATAAACTAACAGAATTGGGAGATTTAAGCACATAGATTTCTCTCCCATCCTTCCCAACCCCACTTCCCAAAAAACCAGATTTTTCCTTATTATATATAGTTTTAAATTATTCAGACGTTTTACATCTCTACTCTTCACATTCCCTCGCAGGGATATGGGCAAAGAGAGGGTGGTTAATAGATAATGTTGCCCTTAGAGAAAAGTAACACAGGATAATATATAACTCTAGGTGACCTGGAGTTGCTCCACAGAAGTGCAAACAAGCCTTGAGAGTGTCATGGATGAAACCAGGCAGAGTGAACAAGGGTCCGATAGTGACCAATCAGACATTCACACTGACCACCCCATTCAGAGGCAGAGCCAGCCCTGCATCTTGCCTGGTCCCCTCGTCCTCCAGAACTGGGGAATCCAAAGAGATAAGCCCAAATGTGCATAATGGGCATGCTATTTCATGATTAATCCCCATTTTAAAAATGCACTGAAACTCATCTCAGAGACGAGGTGCTATAAAATGGATGTCAGAAGCTTAATGGGAGCCATGGCCTTACTGTCGGGGACTAACGGGATGTCTTGAGCCAGTTGCCCTTCAGTTTAAGGATGTTATCAATTCCCAACCTATGTTTCCTGGATTGTTTTTAAGAGGGTAATAAGTGAAAATATGATCTGTAAGATGGTATGTATATCCCATCTTATATATATAACGGAGAAGGCAATGGCACTCCACTCCAGCTCTCTTGCCTGGAAAATCCCATGGATAGAGGAGCCTGGTAGGCTGCAGCCCATAGGGCTGCTGAGGGTCAGACACGACTGAGCGACTTCACTTTCATTTTTCACTTTCATGCATTGGAGAAGGAAATGGCAACCCACTCCAGTGTCCTTGCCTGGAGAATCCCAGGGATGGGGAGCCTGGTGGGCTGCCGTCTATGGTGTGGCAGAGTCGGACATGACTGAAGCGACTTAGCAGCAGCAGCAGCAACAGCATGTAAATATAAAGTATTAACAAATAACTATGTATAAAAACAGTATTTGACTTTAAAAATTAGAAAAGGCTTTGCTTATCAGTGGGCTTCCCTGGTGGCACAGACGGTAAAGAATCTGCCTGCAATGTGGGAGACCTGGGTTTGATCCCTGAATCAGGAAGATCCCCCGGAGAAGGGAATGGCTACCCACTCTAGCATGCTTGCCTGGGGAATTTCATAGACAGAAACGCTGGTGGGCTATAGTCCATAGAATCACAAAGAGTTGGACACTACTGAATGACTAACACTTTTACTTTCACTTTGCTTATCAATAGCCAACACATCTATATTGAGTTCTATGTGTTTAGATGATAAGATATCTTATTTGTAAAACTCTCCTTCTCTGCTTTTTCTCTGTGTCTATTTTTGCTTCTTTAAAAATCATTCTGAGATAGTGAATGATCTTCCAAGAATGCCAGCCTCTGTGTCTCGAAGACATTGGCCATCTTTGCTGGCTGTTCATTTACCCTCTACTCTTTTTGGC
The DNA here is from genome assembly GCA_006410935.1 of Redunca redunca. NCBI lineage: Eukaryota > Metazoa > Chordata > Mammalia > Artiodactyla > Bovidae > Redunca > Redunca redunca. The sequence continues at coordinate 445,654 of SJYQ01001895.1, read as the reverse complement.
CTGTCTCAGAAGTAGCTGAAACTAGAGGTCAATTCAAGAAAGAAAGATGGTATTTTAGGACAAGCTCTACTGAGGAAATAATTCACATGAAACCTCTGGGACGTCCCCCACGTTGACTCAACCCCTGGGTGAGCACAGCTCTGGCTGTGATTCAAAGCGCTCCTAAAAGCTTTGCTAGTTAGTCTGGTCTTTGTTAGTATATCTGGTTAGCAGACTAATTAGTCTACTTCACTGCTGGAAAAAAAATCACAGAGCTTTGCACCTTTATGCTCTGCCCAAACAGACACCCCAGTGGTCACGCCGCTCTTGTTGGCCATGGGCTCACTACATAAGCACTTTAACAAACATAATTTTTATTCAAGCTATTTACTCTCCTGAGAAACTAAAGCACAGTTGAGGGAGCAAATGTTTGCGAAGTTCATAGAGGAGAAGAGTTCATCTTGAGGCTGAAGCACAACTTCAAAGCTGGAAAGCCAGCTGTTGATCTATAGCCCACATTGGCTGGCATGGCAACCTCAAGTTCAACATCAACAGTTGCTAATATTTAGTGAATGGTTCACAGAATGAGAGGCAAAGCTAGAAACAGATCTCATGAGGGAACTAAATGTTCCTGACTCTCTGGGGTAATATCCTTAGATGAACAAATCAATACTACAATAATTGACTTCCATCTCTGCCTAACATTCAAATTCCACGAGAGAGTATGATTAAACTTGGGGTCGCATGCCCTCCTTATGGCAGTTGAATGAGAGGTGCTTAGGACACCAGTCTCATCAGCATCATTCCCAATAGAAGAGGTACCATTTTTCCAAAGGCACATTGAGATATGATTTCAGGGGAGTAAAAGATGAACCCTTGACACTCAAAAACAATGATCATTATGTACAAATGGAACATCATTAGAATTATTATGCCCATATTACCCATGGAAAAGGTTAAATTTTTGAGTGTTAAATCAACTGTCAGCTGTAGAAATCTCATTTTCTTTTCTTTTTTTTTTTTGGCAGTCTCATTTCCAAATGACACCTGGAAATTATGTAACTCTTGTGGTGTTGGAGAAGACTCTTGAGAGTCCCTTGGACTGCAAGGAGATCCAACCAGTGCATTCTGAAGGAGATCAACCCTGGGTGTTCTTTGGAAGGAATGGTGCTAAAGCTGAAACTCCAGTACTTTGGCCACCTCATGAGAAGAGTTGACTCATTGGAAAAGACTCTGATGCTGGGAGGGATTGTGGGCAGGAGGAAAAGGGGACGACAGAGGATGAGATGGCTGGATGACATCACTGGCTTGATGGACATGAGTCTGAGTGAACTCCAGGAGTTGGTGATGGACAGGGAGGCCTGGTGTGCTGCAATTCATGGGGTCACAAAGAGTCGGACACAACTGAGCAACTGAACTGAACTGAACCTTTAGCCCTGTCCTAACTTACAGCAATATAAGGTATGAAGACCATACAGAATATGGAGTTACAATCTTCAAAATAAGATAGTGCTTCTGAACATCAATAAATCTTCTTAGCATCCAAAACATCATTTGGGTGAATCTTAAGGAGCAATCAAGAAAAAGAAATTTTAACATGCCTTTTCTGATACTTATGACCCTGAGTTTGAAAAAAATCAGCATCTTCTGAAAATTTCTCTCATGCCTTTTGAATTTCTGGTGATATTAGATTCATATTATCCATCATTTGTTTTTAGCTTAATCCCTCTGTTACTAGAAGAGTTGGTATATGCTATTATTTTGATTAAAACAAAGATAATTATAGTTAAGCCTAAGAATTTAAAAACTCTTTTTAAAAAAAAGGTGGAATGACCTTCCTAGAATGATGGTGATTTCCTTCCTCCAGATAGGAGCCAAAAAAACACAGCTTTTGGTCAGGGGAAAGGAATCCTCAGTGTGGTACAAATGGCCAGATCTTGTGCTCTTCATGTCCAGTCCAATGATAAGAATCTGTAGTTCTGAATCTAATTAACACCAATATGAACTCTCAACACAAGACAGTCATAGAAAAAGATATTATTTTTACCCAGAAATTGCTTAAAATTTTAACACCTAATGAGGCCAATACATTGAATTTAATTTTTTAAAGTATATAACTAATGAACAGTATGATGTATTTCTCCAGCAAGACAAGGTATTCCCAGCTTCGAGAGTAGTTGAAGCAAGTAATTTTGGCCAAGACAGGATTTGTTAATGGAAAATGACTTCACTGCAGTATAAGGTATGAAGACTGTACAGAATATGGAGTTATAATCTTCAAAATAAGATAGTGCTTCTGAGCATCAATAAATCTTCCTAGCACCCAAAATATCATTTGGGTGAATTTTAAGGAGCAATCAAGCAAAAGAGAAACTTTTGAAAAATAGACAAAGAGGAATTAATGATATTTCTAAGTTCTATTCTTTGATATGAGCTTCCCTGGTGGGGCAGATAGTCAAGTATGGATGCAAGGCAAAAGACTTGGGTTTGATCCCTGGGTCAGGAAGATCCCCTGGAGAAGGAAATGGCTACCCTCTCCAGTGTTCTTGCCTGGAGAATCCATAGACAGAGGACCCTTTTTCAGTTTCAATTCAGTCGCTCAGTTGTGTCCGAATCTTTGTGACCCCATGAATGCAGCACAACTGTCCATCACCAACTCCCAGAGTTTACTCAAACTCACGTCCATAGAGTTGGTGATGCCATCCAACCTTCACATCCTCTGTCATCCCCTTCTCCTCCTGCCTTCAATCTTTCCCAACATCAGGGTCTTTTCAAATTAGTCAGTTCTTTGCATCAGGTGGCCAAAGTATTGGAGCTTCAGCTTCAGCATCAGTACTTCCAATGAATACTCAGGACTGATCCCCTTTAGGATGGACTAGTTGGATCTCCTTGCTTTTTAAGGGACTCTCAAGGGTCTTCTCTAACACCACAGTTCAAAAGTCTCAATTCTTTGGCACTCAGTTTTCTTTATAGTCCAACTCTCACATCCATCCATACATGACTACTGAAAAACCCATAGCTTTGACTAAATGGACCTTTGTTGGCAAAGTAATGTCTCTGTTTTTTAATAGGTTGTCTAGGTTGGTCATAGCTTTTCTTCCAAGGAGTAAGCGTCTTTTAATTTCATGGCTTCAGTCCCATCTGCAGTGATTTTGGAGCCCAAAAAAATAAAGTCTGACACTGTTTCCACTGTTTCCCTGTCTATTTGCCATGAAGTGATGGAACCAGATGCCATGATCTTAGTTTTCTGAATGTTGAGTTTTAAGCCGACTTTTTCACTCCCCTCTTTCACTTTTATCAAGAGGCTCTTTAGTTCTTCTTGGCTTTCTGCCATAAGGGTGGTGTCATCTGCATATCTGAGGTTGTTGATATTTCTCCTGGCAATCTTGATTCCAGTTTGTGCTTNCCATAAGGGTGGTGTCATCTGCATATCTGAGGTTGTTGATATTTCTCCTGGCAATCTTGATTCCAGTTTGTGCTTCATCCAGCCTGGCATTTCTCATGATGTACTCTGCATATAAGTTAAATAAGCAGGGTGACAATATACAGCCTTGACATACTCCAGTACAGAGGACCCTTGAGGGTTAAAATCCATGGGGTCACAAAGATTCAGACATGACTGAATGACCAACACACACACATACATACTTTGATGTAGCGGAAGAACGTGAAGCATACTATCAATTGCACTAAAACAGACATTATCCAAAATGGCAAAAATTGGGAACATAAAAGATTTATGAGGTTAGCAAAGAGGAATAAAAAGCTCATAAAACTTCATAAGAGTCTAAATGTAACAGTTAGTGATAAAGCATCTTTTAATGTGTAAAATTAAAATCCTTTCTAAATGAACTGAAATGCTGCTCAAGTAACAGAAGCTGAAATTCATTACATATACATTATTATCAAACTGGTCATTCTAGAGAAGGAGGAAGAGATGAACATCTTCAGAGGATCCTAGATCTTCGATCATTTTCTAAAATGCTTAATGAATAGAAACAACATAAAACTGCCCATCCATAAGGACTGGTTAAAAAAATTCGGATGTATGCTTTTAATGGCATACAATTAAAAAAGAATGACGGTGCCGATAATGCCCTGATATAGAAATTAAGGTCTAGATTAGTTTATATTAGCTGCCATGAAGAAAAAAATAGAAATAAATAAGGAACTGTTTGCTCATTTGTTTCTATTTGCATTTAACATCTCCAAATGACACATCAGAAACTGGTAATACTAGTAACTTCTGAAGCAAGCTGGGGAGCTGGGCAGCAGGACTAAAAGGAGGTTTTTACTATACGTCTTTTTTTTCTCCTCTTGGATTAAAATAACGTGAATACACATTTTTTGTGTATATTCAACATAGAAATAAAATGAATTTTAAAATTCTAAATTCCTTGCATTACTTTTAATAATGGATGAGATTATGAGATATTAAGTTCAGAACTCCTTGGCAGTGCTTCCCAAAGGAATGTGGTCCGTGTGGTAAAGTACGTTCATACTAAAATGGAACCAACTTTCTACAACACCCTGCTGTTGTTGCCTTGGGCCCCTGTTGAGAACATAAAAGATTCAGTTCAGTTCAGTTCAGTCGCTCAGTCGTGTCTGACTCTGCGACCCCATGAGTTGCAGCACGCCAGGCCTCCCTGTCCATCACCATCTCCCAGAGTTCACTCAAACTAACGTCCATCGAGTCGGTGATGCCATCCAGCCATCTCATCCTCTGTCGTCCCCTTTTCCTCCTGCCCCTAATCCCTCCCAGCATCAGGGTCTTTTCCAATAAGTTAACTCTTCACATGAGGTGGCCAAAGTACTGGAGTTTCAGCTTTAGCATCATTCCTTCCAAAGAACACCCAGGGCTGATCTCCTTTAGAATGCACTGGTTGGATCTCCTTGCAGTCCAAGGGACTCTCAAGAGTCTTCTCCAACACCACAGTTCAAAAGCATCAATTCTTCAGTGCTCAGCTTTCTTCACAGTCCAACTCTCACATCCATACATGACCACCGGAAAAACCATAGCCTTGACTAGACGGACCTTTGTTGGCAAAGTAATGTTTCTGCTTTTCAATATGCTATCTAGGTTGGTCATAACTTTCCTTCCAAGGAGTAAGCATCTTTTAATTTCATGGCTGCAATCACCATCTGCAGTGATTTTGGAGGCCCAAAAAATAAATTCTGACACTGTTTCCCCATCTATTTCCTATGAAGTGATGGGACCAGATGCCATGATCTTAGTTTTCTGAATGTTGAGCTTTAAGCCAACTGTTTCACTCTTCTCTTTCACTTTCATCAAGAGGCTTTTTAGCTCCTCTTTACTTTCTGCCCTAGTTACCAGGTGGCAAGACGTAAATCCACTGATGATAAGCAAAATTAGCAGGCCCAACAGAAGAGAGGCTTCCTCATTATTCTTTCTACCAAAAGAGAGGTCCAAATGCAATGTGTACAAATGTCAATGAGAGAGTCAATTCCTCAGCAGGTTGATAAGAAGTCTGGGAGTCCCCGAGCAGAGAGGGGTTCTGAGGTTCTTGAGAAGGAAATAGGAGTCTGGAATTTTCAAGGAGGAGGAAAGAACAAACTTATTTTTTTTCTTTTTCTCTACATTCCTTAGTCTTAATCACATAAAAAGTTCTGTTTGTTTTTTTTCTTTAAGCCCAGAACTGATGATTATACAACAAACAACTCAGTTTAAACTCTGTACTAGGGATTGTATAACAACAATTATCTTGCTTGAAGACAGTTTCCCCTTCCTGGAAACCTTCTGACTAATCTTAATATCTTAGAATGTAAATTATGAGAGTGGATCTGGTAGGATCTTTCTATTGTTAAGTTCTAATAAAGCAAAGAAGAACTAAAGAGCCTCTTGATGAAAGTGAAAAAGTTGGCTTAAAACTCAACATTCAGAAAACTAAGATCATGGCATCTGGTCCCATCACTTCATGGAAAATAGATGAGGAAACAATGGAAACAACGACAGACTTTATTTTTTCTGATCTCCAAAATCACTGCAGATGGTGACTGCAGCCATGAAATTAAAAGACACTTGCTCCGTGGAAGAAAAGCTATGACCAACCTAGACAGCCTATTAAAAAGCAGAGACATTGCTTTGCCCACAAAGTCCATCTAGTCAAAGCTATAGTTTTTCTTTCCAGTGGTCATGTATGGATGTGAGAGTTGGACTATAAAAAAAGCTGAGTGCTGAAGAATTGATGCTTTTGAACTGTGGTGTTGGAGAAGACTCTTGAGAGTCCCTTGGACTGCAATGACATCCAATCAATCCATCCTAAAGGAGATCAGTCCTGAATATTCTTTGGAAAGACTGATGCTGAAGCTGAAGCTCCAATACTTTGGCCACCTGATGTGAAGAACTTACTCATTAGAAAAGACCCTGATGCTGGGAAAGATTGAAGGCGGGAGGAGAAAGGGACGACAGAGGATGAGATGGTTGGATGGCATCACCAACTCAATGGACATGAGTTTGAGTAAGCTCCGGGAGTTGGTGATGGACAGGGAGGCCTCGTGCTGTATTCCATGGGGTCGCAAAGAGTCAGACACAACTGAGCACCTGAACTGATGAAAACCTCATCAACCACAAGTGCCTTGTAACTTTTCTCTTTTTTGTGACTCAGGATATCTGAAAGCAGAATAGGTCCTGTAAGAATATTTGGAAAAATCTTTGATTTCAATTTACATATTTTGGGAAGCCAGTTAGGACAAAGCTAGCTTGGGTTCTCCTGCAAAATAAAGGATTCTGGCTTGACAGTGAGCCTAACAGGCATCTCAAAACAAATTAAATCCTGACATCAGCTAAAAAGTAAAGGACGCATGCATGTGTAGTCACTTCAGTCATGACCAACTCTCTGTGACTCTATGGACTATAGCCCATCCAGTTCCTCTGCCCATGGGCTCCTCTTCACGAGAATACTGGAGTGGGTTGCTGTGCCTTCCTCCAGGGGATCTTCCAAACCTAGGGATCAAACCCACATCTCTTACATCTCCTGCACTGGCAGGCAGGTTCTTTACCACTAGCACCACCTGGGAAATCCAGAAAGAAACGATACTGATCCAAAACTGGAAGAGACTCAGGGTAGGTACAATATGGCCCTGGTCCAAGTCCTAAGAGAGTGAGGGCTCCAACCCATGTGTCATGCCCAGCTGCCGTCTCAAGAGGCACCCCTCAGAGCTACCTGGGACCTCCAAGAGGTCCTCCAGAGATGCCAAACTATTGGTCTATGGGTGGATCAGTTTAAGAGCTGAGTGATAAAATCTCATGATTAGGAGGGACACCAGCATTCAGTTGGAAGCAGAAGTACAAAGAACAGGTTCCGGAACTGGATCGAAAGCCTAACTCTACCATGGGCCAGCTGTGGGACCTTGAGCAACTGACTGAACCTCTCTGTGCCTTATTTAGTGCATCTGTAAAACAAAGATAACCATAGAACCTTTCTGGTAGAGTTCTTCTGAGGATTAAAGGAGAAGATGTTGATAGGAGCCTTCATATGGTGTCTCACTTAGGAAGCCTCAAATACGATATTTTAGTTTAGTCACATGCGCAGATCTCTTGTATTTCCTAAGAAATGGTGTCGATCATCCTAAAAATTGTAAAGCGACAAGACAGGAGTATAACCTCTGGAGAGTGAGTAAAAGAATGTATCCTAAGGTGGTGAGTAATACTTTTTAATGTCAGCATTCCAATCACTCAGTAAGAGCAGACTCTCTAACCCACAGCACTGGAGGGGCCCCCACTCACTTCTCAGCACATTACATAGATATCACCACTCAGTCTGTTTAGGGCAGGGACTGTGTCATACTATTCTTTGTCCCCCTGAGCCCAGCACCTAGACTGTCCTCAAATAAACAGAGGCTCAGCTGAGCTACTCGTCTTGTCTCCCTCTGCAGTGGCACAGCGCTCTGTAAATGTGGAAAGTATAGAGAATGATTGGAGAAAGCAGACAAGGCGATGTTCTTCCTCTTTCCTTAGTTCTGCCAACAGCCCCCAGCAGCTCCATCTTAAAGCCATTCCTTGCCCATCTCACACAGGCTGGCAGAGTATCAGTCAGGTCCCTCTCTGAGTCTTCCAGAATTCTCCTCAGGGGTGCAGCCTTACTGGCAGTAATAAGCCCCCTCTTCTCCATCTTTAAAGAGGAATTCACAAATGCTCTATCCTTCGGCTCATTGGCAAGACTCTCAGGAAACCAAAAAATGTTCTTTCTTCAAAAGGCGGGGTGAATGTCTGAGCAAGATATTTCTAAGAGCTCCATACCAGGTATAAAATAGCTATGACTTTTATATAATTGCAGATCTAATGATACCAAAAATTCACCATTTAAGGTGAGAAAAGTGGTTCTGAAAGTTTTTAAATCTTATTCACAGGGTAAAACATATATTATGTAAAAAGAAGAATGTGACAACAGGTACAATGGGAGTAATAATTATTATTACTCCCTCCTACATGAATTCCGCTTTTCCTCTTGCCCTCACCATCTAGAGCTTTCCTCTCTCTTACACAAACCTCCCTCAGAAACTTGGTGTTTGCACACTGCCAAGTGATACCCACAATCTGACCCCAAGTCCAGTGAAAGTGATAGAAAGAAATTGCACCAAAGCAGAGGAATCATAATTATTTTAAGAAACAAAACAAATATCCACCTAAGTATATCTCATCCTTTATCTGAGAACTGCCTTATGAGAACAAGGGGAAATTCTGAATGGACATGAGCAGTTTTGTGACCTGGTCTTGCTCACAGATGCTAACAGATGCTGCCAGGTCCGACACCCTGGGCCTCTGGGGCAATGCTTACTCAAAACTCATCTCTGCACCGCCACCCACCTTTTATCATCAGGACACTTTCTTACAAAGATATAAAAATGTAAAGGAGAAAGAAAAAGCATTAAGAGGAGATTAATAGGAGGCCTTTGATCATTTTTTAAATCTGCCATTGATTAATGTTTTCATTATCTATTACTGTGCAGTAAACCAGCCCAAACTTAGTAGATAAAATGGCAACAATTTTCATTTCCCAGGTAGCTCAGTGGTAAACGACTTCCCTGGTGGCTCAGAAGGTAAAGAATCTGCCTTCAGTGATGGAGACACAGGTTTGATCTCTGGATCAGGAAAATCCCCTGGAGAAGGAAATGGCAACCCACTCCAGTATTCTTGCTGGAAAATTCCATGGGCAGAGGAGCCTGGCAGGCTACAGTCCATGGGGTCATAAAAGAGACAGAGCTTAGCAAGTAAGCAACACAACAGTTTTCATTAGGAAGAGGAAGAGAAGGAAACGGAGGAGAGGAGTTCAGTCTCTCTGGTTTCCATGGGTTGACCTGGGTCAGCTAGGCGATTTCCACTCAGGGTCTGTTGTGAGGCTGCTGTCAGAGAGGACAGGGGCTGGGATCTTCTGGACACTTCATTGCTCACAGGTCTAGTAAATAATGCTGGCTCTTGGCTGGGAGCTCAGCTGGAAGAACATCTGCCCATGGTGGCCCAGGCATCCTGGGCTTCTCTCAGCAAGACAGCTGGGTCTTGAGAGCAAGAATCCCAGTAGAAAGAGCCAGGCCAGACTCTGGGTCATGTGTGCCACTGGACCACAGTCTGCTCATCAGGATTGAGTCTGTTTTCCAGGGAAGGGGAATTAGATTCCTGATTAGAGGAGTGTCAAAGAATATGTGGATGTGGTTTGAAAACACCACCCTGTCATACATTTCTTTGTCCCTTTCAAAACCATGATTAAGTATTCAAAAAGACAAACTCATCAAGGCTCAGCTTGCATCAGACATTAGATCTCTCTGCTTTATTTTTGCTCTGATGATCAATGCCTTCCTCATCAATACACTGATGAGGCAGAGCATCTCTAATACATCCTCTCTCTCTTCCTAAATATCTCTTCTTGTGGGCTCTGAGAGCAAGACCACTAACCACAAGAAAGCCACAGTTTCCACAACAGGGAGACTTGTTGGAGGATGAGTTTATTTTCTTCCAAATATCCTGCTCTTTCAACCACAACACTGTTCCTAGTAGCCACTGGCTGACGTCATCTTTGAGATTCTTCGAATCCTGTAAGTCGCCAAAACCAATATGAAACTCCCACATACTAGCAGTCTTCTCTACATCACCTAAACTCTCTCCGGCACCAGTCCTCTCTTTTCTGGACTGGCACCTTCTACATGACTATCCATATCACCACTGTCCCTTCGAATTTAGTGACTGAAATTTCCTCCTCAAACATTGCCTACTTTTCTAATTCTGCAAGATTTCTATGGTTTCTGAAAGCGTTTTACCCAAATTTCAGGTCATGGGTTTCAAACACCTGATCAAAGACCTATGCTCATGTCTTTGAAACACAGATATAAATATACCCTCCCACTCCACCAATACAGTCCATAGGGTCGAAAAGAGTCGGACACGACTGTGCAACTTCACTGTCAACAATTTCAACCTGCTCCAAATTAATTGTGTGTCCCCCCACTATCTCCTCTTGACAACCTCAAGTGCATATTCAGGAAAGATTTTTCCTTGTCCTGTCTCCAGACTCACATTCCCAAGGATGGTTCTTCAGTCCATCTGCACTTTTGCACCTGCCAGCCTGTTTCAGCGCAGTAGAATAGAAAGACCCCAGGTTTCAGAAATGAGGCAGCCAGACTCTAGTGTTAAAACCCTCAAGACAAGATATTCAATAAAATTACTGGAAGTAAAATATACACTATCATGGTGACCATTCCTTCCATTTTTAAAATTCTTCTCAATTTTCATCTACCTTTTAAACCTTCCCTGGTGGATTCCCCGGTGGCTTCCCAGGGCTTCCCTGGTGGCTCATCTGGTAAAGAATCTGCCTGCAATATGAGAGACCTGTGTTCAATCCTTGGGTTGGGAAGATCCTCTGGAGAAGGAACTGGCCACCCACTCCAGTATTCTGGCCTGGAGAATTCCATGGACTGTATAGTCCATGTGGTCTCAAAGAGCTGGAAATGACTGAGCCACTTTCACTTTAAATCTTCCACTATAAGCAAAGCTGGTTCCAGTGTCTTGCTGCTCATGACAGCCCTTCTGTGAACCTGGCAGAAAGAATGCCAGCAAAATCCACCCCAGGGTGTATAGGCCTCTTTGCAGGTTTCACGACAGCCACACACTAATGATGGCTGAAGACCCCGGGTGTCTCATGGCAACACACATTGAACACGTCTGCCATTTGTGTGTAGCTGAGGGCCCATCCTAAATCCCACCAGGGCAGCAAAGTACACATACAACCCATGAAAAGTGAAAGTGTTAGTCGCTCAGTCATGTCCAACTCTGCAACCCCATGTACTGTAGCCCTCCAGGCTCCTCTAACCATGGGATTTTCCAGGCAAGAATACTGGAATGGGTTGCCATTTCCTTCTCCAAACAATCCATGAGGGGGTCACAGACTGCACCTTGCAAGGGCTTCTAGAGAAGGCTGAGAAGATGCACAGTGCCTGGTGCCCATCAGGTGGCTGAGCATTACAGACTTGCCTTCCGGGAGGTTGGCTGACCTGAGTCATCCAATATGACAACTAATATATGTGCAGTCCTCTAGAAGTCCCCCCAAACTCCAGTAAATTCCAGAGTCAGTCGTCACCACCATCCAGCGACATGTCCCTCAATATACTATTCTCCTTATTTTGTATATGTTTTCACCTCTGCATGTCTGACAGCTAAAACCATGCCTACCCACTGCAACCTCAGACGGTCACTGAAAAGAAACACTCAAGTTCTCACCCAAGGTGATCTGCCTGTCCCTGTGGTCCAGCTCAACTCTTTCAAACTAGGATTTGGGGACAAACTGTCAACCAATCATGACAGATATATTCCTGCATGTCTCTTGTGCATAGCGCTCCCTCTGGAGCCTGGAGGGTGAGGGGGTGGACCGGCAATGCTCTGAGAGGGACTGTGGTTGTTCCCAGATCTCCTGGGCATTCATCATCAAGTTTGCATCCCAGGAGCACACCAACAAGCAAAAGACAAACAACAGCATTTCCTGAAAAGAATGTCTATGCTCACAAGTGCAAGGAGAATTCACCCATATGCACTATCCAGAAAGGCTGGTGTGTCTAGATCTTTATCAGTGCACAAGCATAGGTCAGTGGGAACATCTACAAAGGCAGCAGCAACTGTTAAATTTCAGGGACGCTGTCAACATGTATTCATTCAGCAAACACTCACTGAGTACTCCCTGTACTCAGCATTGCCCCAGATGCTAGGATATAGAGGCGTACAAACCAGTGGTACTCCAGTAGGTGAGATAAGTAGCTTACATGAGTGTAGACTGATAAGTTCTATGGAGAAAAACAAAGCAAGGAAAGAGGAAGAGGCTCGGCTGGGGAATGGAGAGGGTGTTGTTCTCTATAGGACAGACAGGAAAGCCTCTGATAAAGCACCACTGGGGCCTGAAGGAAGTATGAGAGTGAGTCCTACAGGGATGTGCAGTCAGGGGAGAGCACAGGGGAGGCACTTGAGGAGGAATCAGATGGGGGACATCCCACTGTCACCCCCATCACAAGCCCCATCTCCCAGTATCCCGAAACTTCAAGACAATGAAGAATCCCACCACATTTCATACCAAGATTGAGTTTCCAGCAGGAGCCCAACTCATTCTCCCAGTAATTGAAAGTAGATTTACTCTCCTGAAGTTGAAATCCTCCTCGTGCTTGTTTTGGTGGCTTGTAGAGTCACAAATGGATGATGGTAAGAAAAAGAGGATTATAGAAAAATAGAGAACAAACAGGAGGTAGAAAAGGTGGAGGAGAAAAAAGGGGAAAAGGCAAATGAGGAATATCTGCTAGTAAGTAAACTTCCTGTATCAAATTCATGACATATAAATTTGTATATCAGAATATATGACTCTTAACATAGCATGTATCTGGACCCAGGGCAGATATTACTACAATATCTCAAGAAGCCAAAGCAGCAAGGCTAAAAGGCATTCCATTAACAAACTGTAAACACACCAACACAAACATAAGGCACAAATGTATTGTTTCAAAACTAATCCAGATAATGATTAAAGCAATCACATCATTGATACCTATCTGTTCCCTGACCCAGGATCGAACCTGGGCCCTTGGTGGTGCTAGCATTAAGTCCTAACCACTGGACCACCAGGGAATTTCCTCAGTATTATATGTAACTGTCAAAACTAGAAACAACCTAAGCATCAGCCAATATATGGTTACTTAAATAATAAAATTTCATAAGGCAGAATATTATAGTCATTAAAAGTATCTACAAAGAAATTAATGACATGGAAGAAATAGTCATGCTAAAGTCAGTGATACACAATATAGTCTACATTAGATGAAATGTTCTAAAATCTCACTTGACTTGTTTGTAATTTTTGTTTTGTTTTGTTTTCAATAAGTGCTATGGTCTGAATGTTTGTAGCCCCACAAAATTTGCATGTTGAAATCCTAATGTCCAATGTGATAGCAGAACAGAGGCAGGCCTTTGCAAGGTCCTTCAGTCCTGAAGGTGGAGCTCTCATGAGTAGGATTAGTGTCTTATAGAAGAAACCCCAGAGAGCTCTCTCTCACCTCCTCCAACATGTGAGAACATGGTGAAAAAGTGCTCTCTATGAATTAGGAAGCCTCTCTTGTGGCTCAGATGGTCCTCTTGCAATGCAGGAGACCCAGATTTGACCCCTGAGTCAGAAAGATCCCCTGGAGAAGGGAATGGCAACCCACTCCAGTATTCTTGCCTGGAGAATTCCATGGACAGAGGAGCCTGGTGAGTTACAGTCTATGGGGTTGCAGAGTTGGACACAATTGAGCAACTAACACTGTACAGCAAACACCAAAGCTGCCAGTGCCATAGCTTAGACTTCCCAGCCTTCAGAACTGTGAGAAATAAATGTTTGTTGTTTATAAGCCACCCCCATCTATGGTATTTTTCTTATAGTAACCCAGTGAACTAAGACAATGAGCATGAGCCTAAGTTACTTTTATAAGCAAGTAAAAAGCAAAATCTTAAGAGTTCTACTCACATATGATTTTTATCTTAAATTTCCATCCCTGCCATGAAGTCAAAGCCTCATGAAGTTCTAGGGGCACCCTGTGAAGTTACACAATCATACTCTTATCTATTAATTTGTAAGTTAAGGCTTTCTAAAAATCCTAATAGAATGTGAAAAACAGATTTTTAATAAGTCTACTCTTTCCAGCCAAGACCTGGAAATAATGTGGCCATGATCTTAACAGAGGCCAACAGAACTGAGGCATGGATCTTTTCCATGTATTGTGTTTCCTGNTCCAGGCAAGAATAGCGGAGTGGGGCACCATTTCTTTCTCCAGGGCAGGGGTCAAACCTACTGTCCCTTATGTCTCCTGCATTGGCAGGTAGGTTCTTTACCACTAGTGCCACTTGTGAAGTGAAAGTCGCTCAGGTGTGTCTGACTCTTTGTGACCCCATGGACTATACAGTCCATGGAATTCTCCAGGCCAGAATACTGGAGTGGGTAGCCTTTCCCTTCTCCAGGGGATCTTCCCAACCCAGGGATCGAACCCAGGTCTTCCACATTGCAGGCAAATTCTTTACCAGGTGAGCCACAAGGGAAGCCCAAGAATACTGGAGTGAGTAGCCTATCCCTTCTGCAGGACATCTTCCCGACCCAGGAATCGAACTGGGGTCTCCTACATTGCAGGCGGATTCTTTACCAACTGAGCTATCAGGGAAGCCCCAATAGAGGTATAGTACATCATCAGATCAGGAGCTGTAACTGATTATAATAATGTTATCATGAGAGATTTCTAAATAAAGTACTTTGGTTGCAAAAATCCTGTTTGTGTCATGAGCTGGGTACTGCTGCTGTCACCGTTTTCTAATATCCTCTTTTTCAGAGTTTCCTCAGGCACCTGACTTCTGAGACTCTTCCCAGAATTGCCTGAAATCCACACTTATGGCAACCCTACAGATCATAAACTCCTAGTAGAAACAAATAAAAAATGATGAAGGGAATATAGGATGCTATATTTTATTTGGACTCATTACCTAATTGTCAGTGGGCCTGATGGCTACTTTTTTTTTCACTTTTAATTTAATCTGATTAGTTTTTTGGCTGCACAGCTTGTGGGATTTTAGTTCCCCGACCAGGGATCAGCAGTCAGAGCACAGAATCCTAACCACTGGGCTGCTAGGGAATTCCTTGATGGCTACTCTTTTGAATGGCATGTACCATTGGTTTTGTATTGTGATAAAGATTGCTGAATGCTTCCCAGTATCCATTCTTCCCTTCTTGCAACTCTTGTACTCCCCAGTTGTAGAACTGGTGTAAGAGTTGCTCATTAAGTGAATATTCCCAGTGTGTAAAGTGGCTCTCTACACTAAACCTATATCAAACATCATTCTTCTCTTGTTACCTGAGAGTATATTTGGCATCTCATACTGCCCTAGGATCTTTATAAAGAACATTCATTTTATGGTTCAAATTGGTCTGAATTTGGACTGCAAGGAGATCCAACCAGTCCATCCTAAAGGAAATCAGTCCTGAATATGCATTGGAAGGACTGATGTTGAAGCCTAAATTCCAATACTTTGGCCACCTGATGTGAAGAGCTGACTCATTTGAAAAGACCTGATGCTGGGAAAGATTGAGGGCAGGAGGAGAAGGGGACGACAGAGGATGCGATGGTTGGGTGGCATCACCGACTCAATGGACATGAGTTTGGGTAAACTCCAGGAGTTGGTGATGGACAGGGAGGCCTGGCATGCTGCAGTTCATGGGGTCGAGAAGAGTCGGACGTGACTGAGTGACTGAACTGAACTGTCCTGAACCAGCCATCACTTAAAGGTCATTTTTCTGAATAAATATTTATCACAATTATGTTTTTACATATCTCTCATAAAAGAATAGTATGGAAGTGTCTTTACTGAGTTTTTCTTTTTTTAAAATTTTTTTTCCCAGAAAAATAAACCTGCATCACTTAACTCCTTCTTCTAAGATTAAACCCACAATTTATATCCAGGAGTCTAAAGTCCTATAATCCAAATACATTACAATCACTGCTGGAGTACAGGTTTGTTTGTATGACAGGAATTTAGATAACCACAACTTTTCAAGTGAAACCTAGTGTTCACTCATTATAATAGTACAGGATTTATTGGATAAGTATAATAATCTACTGTCAAAATGGAAATCTCTGGGTGATAAAATAAATGCTTCTAGATGCTTCCTTGATGGCTCAGTGGTAAAGAATCTGCCTGCCAATGCAGGAGACACGGGTTCAATCCCTGGTCCAGGAAGACCCCACATGCCCTGGAGCAACTAAAGCTCATGTACCACAGCTACTGGCCCAAGCCGGAGAGCCCAGCAGCCGCAGCTCCTGAAGCCCGAGCACCCCAGAGCCTGTGCTCTATGACAAGAGATGCCACAACAACGAGAAGCCCGCGAACCGCAGCAAAGAGGACACCCCACTCACAGCAACTAAAGAAAGCCCTCACAGCAGTGGAAACCCAGCATAGTCATAATAAGTAAATGAAAATATTTTAAGAAAGCTTCTATGTAACATTTTGAATAGTTGTCAATAGGCATCATGGTTTCTCAACCAGTGTACCAAAAACTATTCCATCTTCAAAATTTGGGTGGGATTTTTATTTATATAGGTCTTGGGGGACAGTTGTACTAGGACACCTAGTTGAATGAGCAGAATGACTGGATTCTGTTTATGAAATTACTCAAACCAAGACTGTCAATTTAAGTTTGGATTATGTAGAACAAAGTCTGACCAGTATGGAGAAAGGTGATCTTGGGTACCAAGAGTAGGCTATAGCTTATAGTATAGACCAACACCTATGGAATAGACTAGGAGTTGACATGTGGCAGTTAAATGTCCTATAGGATCATTGTGTGTATTGTAGGGAGACTGCTGTGTGACCTTGGGCAAGGTACTTAACCCCGCTGTGCTTCAGTTTTTTTGTCTATAAACAAGGATGGAGTGTTAATGTGAGGACTTGCTGAAACGTGCTCAGCAGAGGCCCTGGCACATAAGGAGCCCCTCAGAAACGGGCGGCTCTTTCATTCTTCTTTCTAGTGTTATCGCCACCCTCATTCTGGCAACAACTGAACCTGGACAAGACAGTGTATTTACAGAGCAAATTCATATCTGTATCTGGCCACCTAGACATTCACTGGGCCAAAAATTTTAGCTTTAGGGCCCTGATGGGCCAATGGACTTATCTCTAACCACAGCCCCCTCCTCTACTCTTGACAACACAATTTATAAACTTAGGAAAAGAGAGCTCCTCCATGTTTACAAAGTAATATGAGATGGTTATATTACCAACAGTGTGAAACTTCCTCTCTCTTGCCCAGGAGGTGTCTCCCACGTGTTTTTGTTCCAAAGCAAGGGGAGAGGAGCGTCAGTCTTACCTGGAGGGCTTGATGAAGTTTATCAGCAAAGTACAGGGGTGTGTTCCGAATCACCGAGGCTGGAAGCAACGAGGCAAAGATGGAGCGAGACCACCGCCATTCTACAGGAGACCTCTGCCCCATGGGTTCCAGGCAGACCCCTTACCTAGGTTGAGCAGAGCCACGCAAGCAGCTCCATGGAAACGGGCCCGGACAGTCTTCTCCAACTCATGCCCCGTGTACCACTGGTACTGGTTCAACACTGTGGTGCACACGGGAGGGAGTTTGAAAAATAAGTGGGGAAGTGGGTGGTTATCCCAGAGAAGGATGAGCCCTCCCTACCTTCCTCAGCCAAAACTCATCATTAGAGCAAGCTGGGGAGACCAGAAGACTCCTGTGTACCTCGGATGAGGTGTTCGGGATTGCGCTGGGTGAAGACAAGGACCCACGTCCTCTCTGTGCTGGGTCCTTCAGCCTGCTTTAATGCCTGGGAGCAGGGAGTAAGTCAGAATCACTGCTTGGGGGATTAGAGAGCCACGGTTATGGTGTTCCCAGAATCCATAAACATGGAGAAACTTATTTTAACCTATAAATAGTTGCATTTATTTATCTGTGTAGCACAGCATGCAGGACCTTAGTTCTGCAACCAGGGATCGGACCTATGTCCCCTGCCGTGGAAGGAATTAAATAGTTCCCAAATGCCCATGAGAGGAGAATGTGTGAGTTCAGGAGTCAGAGGCCGGAAGAGTGGAAAAAGCTTCATGTGTGACATTGCCTGATACCCCATGGCCCCCTTACGTCACTGAGGATTCCTTCCCAAGGCAAGGACAGTTCTGCAGGACAAGTGGGTACACAGGTCACCGGCTCTAAGGTACAGTGTCTTATGTGCATGACGGTACAAGCTCCCCCGCCCCTTGCTCACCTGGACGTCCTGTGCAACCAGGTTATAGTCAATGATTCCAGTGTAAGCCTCACGGCCCCCCTAGGAGGAAAAACTCTCAGGAGGACTCTTTGGAGGGCAGTTTTTTATCACCAGACCAACAAACTAAACCCTGGTCTTCCCCCAAAGCCCTCTCCTGTTCATTACACCACAGGTGGGTGCTCCCCAGTGGGGTAACTCTCTTCCGCCCAGACCAGTCCCCCTTACCTTGGCCAGGGCCAGGAGCAAGTCCCGCAAAATGCCCCTGGTCTCAGACTTGATGTCCTCGGCAGCGTCCACTTGGAAATCTGGGACAGGAGCAGAAGCTCTCTGAATCCTCCTGATTTTTCCCAATGAGGATACCTCCAGGACCTGTCATATGCCTGTGCCCTGTCAATCCCACCGTCCCCTGCTTGATGGCCACTAGTTCCCAGGATGTAAGGCAGAAGCACCACTGTGGCCATGCTGAAAGCATCTCTAAGCCACAAGTAACCTGTGCGCTGTGGGGTCACGCCCTGTGGGGTGGCCTCATCTCCTGGTGCCAGACTGCTCGGGGAGGGAGGCAATCAGTTACTTGGGTGGTGGCCAGACGGTGAAAAGAGGATGGTAGTACCTATATCATGAAGCAAGATGCTAGGGCTGGTCCCCCTCCTTGGAAGTGAGGCGAGGTGATAAGGGAGGTAGAATGTGAAGAAAGGAAAGAGCAGGAAAGGGAGAAAAGGAAGGGGAAAAGAGAGGCAGGAAAGAAAAGGGATAGGAGAAGGGTTAAGAAAATTGGCCAAGGGATATCCCGGGAGATCCAGCAGTTGACTCCATACTTTCATTGCAGGGCACACTGGTTCCATCCATGGTTGAGGAACCAAGATCCCACATGCCCGGGATCTTTTGGCATGGCCAAAAAGTTAAAAACAAACAAACAAAAAAGATAGCTGAGGTGGGACATCAAAGAAAACTGGGGAAAGCAAGAAAAAGAGGGGGTGTGTTAAGATGAGGGTGAGATAAAGCTAGTTACCAATTAGTGGGTGAGGCATGCGGCAGTCACTGCAGGGACAGCAGCCAGGGGCCGAGAATTGACACCTAGAGAGCAGTCCCCACCTTTCCCCCTGGCTGCATCGAGCTTCCATTCAGCCTGGGATGTGGTGTGATGGCAGAATCAGCAAGGGGCTGGGACGGTGACTTGGGTGCCCTTGGGACTGTCACAGGGCTCAACCTTGTCATTACCTCGGGATCCACCCTGGAGCCCCAGACCACGACGGTTAATGATTGCTTCTCTCTCTTTAATGATGACAACAGGCTGTCTCCCAGGGGAGACTGAGCCTGGCAGGAAGGGTGGGGGAGGAGGAGAGACCCCAAGGGAACAACAGAAGCAGACAGGCTCCCAGAGGGCTCCCTGCAGGGAGTGCAGGGGAGGCGAGGACTGTCCTGTCCAGCTCTTAGAGCCCCATCCTCCACACTCTTACTGTGTTTGTAGACTGCCAGACACTCCTGTAGCTGGGGTGGGGTTCGGGTGGCAAGAATTTCCAAGGCCACATCTTCAGCAGAACCAGAGCCCTACAAGAAATTGGGAAGCCACTCTGAGATTGAGCCATGTTGTTAGAATGGTGGGGAGCAGACGCTGACCACTTGTCCTTCTGAGGGTCAACAGGGATACTTTTCCAGGGGGCTTCTGCCAAGTCCACTCCTCTGGAGTGGGCAAAGGCAAGGCAGTTAACGTAGTCTTTCCCTCAATAGGGTCATCACTCCTGGCAAAGCTCCTCTCCTGGTATCTTCAACGTGCTTAGTTGCTCAGTCCTGTCCCACTCTTTGCGACCCCATGGACTATAGCCCACCAGGCTCCTCTTTCCTTGGGTTTCTCCAGGCATGAATACTAGAGAGGGTTGTCATGTCCTCCTCCAGGTGATCTGCCCAACCCAGGGACTGAACCTTGGTCTCCCACATTGCAGGCAGTTTTTACTGTCTGAACCACAAGGGAAGCCCAAGAATACTGGAATGGGTAACCTATCCCTTCTCCAGGGATCCTCCTGACCCAGGAATTGAATCAGAGTCTCCTGCACTGCAGGTAGATTCTTTACCAGCTGAGCTACCAGGGTACCTTCAAGGCTGTCCTCAATTCCTGGGCGTCGAGATGGGCTGCAGGCTGCAGCAGAGCAACCACGATCCTTTCCAGGTTGCCAGAGAGTGCTGCCTGCAAGGACTTCAGCAGGTCCTACAAGAAACAGTCCCCACGGCAGAGGAGCGGCATGAGGGGGAGAGTCCCAGGTGTGTGAGGAGGTTTGGGAATATTTGGCTGGCTCTCATCTCCGGCCTAACCACCAGGCTTCCCTGCCCCCACAGACGGGGTTTAGCAGGGGGTAAGGGCTGGTCTCAGCTGGTTTCAACTACTCTTGTTGTGCCCAAGTTTCTTGGGGCCTTCTCACCCCAGCCCACAGCTCCTGGGAATCAGTGTGGTCTCACCTGCTGGGTGCGCTCACGGAAGGCTCGAGAGATGAGCTGCCTTTGCTCTTGGCTCCGGTTGGTCAGCACGTCCAGAATGGCAATACGGTCCACACCTGAACCAAGGTGAGGGCTGGCCCGTGAGTCTGGCAGAGCCCTGTCAGGGTCTTTACAGAGTTGAGATCCCCTTATTCCTTGACTTGAAGGCTCCAGAGGAGGAGATGACAAGGTCTAGGAAAAGCTACATCATCCCTACCACCATTTGATCCTGAAGAAGTTGCCAATGGCATGTAAATCTGACCCAAAGTTAAGCAAAGGTGGCCTGGTACAGTGCAGAAAATGGCCTTTTGGGATCACAGACTTGCTTTAGAATCCTAGCTCTGCAATATTTTGAGCTGTGTGATCTTGGGCAAGCCTTTTGACCTCCCTGAGCCCATTTCCTCATCTGTGAAATGGAAATAGTATGACTTGCTTCACAGGGCTGTTGTGAAAATGGAGATAAATACCTACTGGGTACCGGACACACAGGAATGGAGGCATTCCACAAACATCTATTGAGTATTGTCAGTTCCTCCTTCTAGCTCCTTGGTCTACAGACTGGTTTCTAAAAGATAGATGCCCAAGTGCAGAGGGAAAGGGCTCACCTTGGCCTGCTATCGCCTTCAGCAGCCTCTGTACATCCTTGTCCACACTGAAGCTCAAGAAGGTTCTGAGGGTGCCCAGGGTGCCCCAAGCTGCAGTCTGTAAGATATGGGGGTATCAGAGTCTGCCTATGTTCCTCACCAGTGACCCAACCGGGCCCTTGGCATAGCCTCAGGCTAGATCTTCCTTTCCTACTCCTCTCCCCATCCCACAGCCTCTGCATTGATATAAAAATAATTTAAAAAAATAATTCCTACAATCCCAGCAGCCCTTACCTTGTTGGCAAGGCCCAGGTGACTGAGGATCTCCTGAGTCAAGGAGAGTCCCATCTTCCCATGGGTCACAGACATGATGCTACTGGCTGCCCTGCGGGGAGGGACATAGGAGCCAATTGAGGGGAACGTCCCCCTAGCCCCTCAGGGCCTCTTTATGACCCCCAGGCCTGGGAGCCTGGGAGCCCTTTGCCCACTCCTTTCCCTTGTTGCAGAAAGAAAGAACAACCTACTTGGCAGTGTGGGGAGCCTAAGTGGAAGGTAAGAAGGGTGCCCCCCCCCCACTTCCGCATCACTCACTGTCATTCAGGAAGCAAGGTTTGATCAGGGATGCTGCTAGAACTAACACCAAAACAGACCTTCCCAGACTCCAGGGCTGGTCCCCAGGCTCCCCAGCCCCGGTGGTCTAAGATGGATGATCCCCTCCTGAGGTCCACCTCCCCCTCCCTTCCATGGCCTGGCTGGCTGTTTCTGAGGCAGTGTGGAGGAGGTGAGGATTAAGTGTGCAGGGTGGGAAATAACAGCACCTCCCCTCACCGTCAGCCCCAGACTACAAGTGAGACTGTCACCTGCCTGTCAGCTTCCACCACTGTGCCGTGTGTCTTTCACCCTCGGAGTTTCCCGCTGGAATCTTTAGGTCAGCAGCCGCAGTCTCTGAGCTGAGGTGAGTGTGTGTCCTTGTGGGTACATGGGTACCTGGAGAAGGACGCAGGTACTTATGTTAGAAAAGTCCTTTCTCCCTCCCCCAAGTGATCAACGAGTTCCTACCAATCTCCCCCCTCCCCCAGCATGAGAGCCCAGGTCCGGTGCTTACCCAGAGGTGCTGGGGGCGAAGCGGGTGTTGTCAGACCCTGGCGCGGTGCCTTGTGTGGGCACCAGCTCCGGTGTGGCCTGGTACAGGACAGCGGTGTGTGCCGCCCAAGCTGAACAGCCAGTCAGATGACCTCTGCGGCAGACCAGCCCCGCCGTCCTCGGGCTCTGGCCCCTCCCAGCTGTGGGAGAGGACCAGGCTGTACCGTGTCCCACATGCAAACACCTCCCTACAGCATCTCTCCTCCCAGGAACTGGCCTCAGCCCAAACAAGAGAACTCCACTGGCCTCCCAGCAGCTCGGCCCTGACACAGGAGGCTTTGTGCACTGCTTTCTCTATGGGGCTGGGTTGGGACCACAGAAGCCCAGTCTCTGAGTCCAGTTTCTGACCTGGTTCTGCCTCTGACTCCAGCTCCCTGGGGGGCAGGTCAGACAGGCTCCAGGCTGATTTGGAGGCTGATAGAGAAAAACCTGTTGGGGCACATACCAGTGGAGCACCCCAGCCTGCACCCCAGAGGGGTCCCAACCCAGAAACTCCCTTGATGATTGCCTTATAGGAGCAGTAGTGAGTGGGAGTGATGGAAAGAGTAGGCTGGGGAGACTGTGTAAACCTCCAGGGAAGGAAGAGCACAGGTATTTCTGAGTGGGGGAAGATCAGCAGAGTCAAGAGAGAAAAATGCAAAGGGTAATCCCGGTGGACAGAGGCATCGTGCTCCCAAAAGGCAACAGGGAGATGAAGGAGGCTCCCTGGGTCCCTGCGTCTTAGATTCCTTCTGCTGCCTTTTAGCAGCCAGGACTATTTTAGCGGTAGGTGATGCAACTCCAGCAGCTTTCTTGGAGGCTGTCAGTGCACAGAACAGCAGGTAAACAGTCTTAGGGAGCCAAAGGGGCCCCTGAGCAGGCAATTATTTGAATTTCACAGACAACTCCCTTGGGCCTGGGAGCAGTCTCCTTCCTGCAATGCTAGACAGGTCAGGCAGGGGCTGGGCACAGAAGCTATCTGCATTCCTCTGCCATGCTCCTACCCTGGAAGGTCCTCACTGGTTTTCCTACATCCCTGAGGAAGGACAGCCGCTTATCCTCAGAGCAGACCAGCCCTAAGGAGGTGCTGTAAAGGGAGATTTCCAAGGTGCCAGTCACTGCATCTCGCTTTTCTCTCCTGTTAAAGGGGAAAGCATGCACCAATTTTTGCTGAAGAATGTGGGTTCAGTCCCAGTTCTGCCACTCGTTATGTTCTATAACCTCAGCTAGTCATTTCAGGTCTTCATGTCTCTGTTTCTTTACCTAGGAAAAAAAAAGGTGGGGGGNAGGTAAGAGAAACCCAAGTAAGATGGTAGGTGTTGCAAGAGGGCATCAGAAGGTAGACACACTGAAACCATAATCACAGAAAACTAGTCAATCTGATCACACAGACCACAGCCTTGTCTAACTCAATGAAACTAAGCCTTGGTGTGGGGCCACCAAAGTGGGAGGGTCATGGTGGAGAGGTCTGACAGAATGTGGTCCACTGGAGAAGGGAATGGCAAACCACTTCAGTATTCTTGCCTTGAAAACCCCATGAACAGTATGAAAAAGCAAGACAGTAGGAGGGGCAAAATCGTGTTTAGCATCAAACCCCATACCCACCAGAGATGCTCAGAGGGCTCAAACAAACACTGTGCTCACCAGGACGAAGAGACTCCCACAGAGACTGAGACAGAAATGTGTTTGAGTGTTTCCTGAGGAGGTACAGGTCAGCAGTGGACTGCCGCAGGGACAGGGGCTCTGGGTGCAGCAGACGGGTATGGCATAAGCCCTCTTGGAGGGGGTCGCCCTTAACCCCACCGCAGAGCCGCCAGAACTTGTACAGGATTGGGAAACAGATTCTTGGAGAGTACAAACACAACTTTGTGCACACCAGGACCCAGGAGAAAGGAGCAATGACACCAGAAGAGACTGACCCAAGCTTGCCCAGGAGTGTCCAGGTGTCTCCAGTGGAGGCGTGGTCAAGTGTTGGCCTGCTGCAGGGTTGGGCACACTGTGTGTAGCAGTGCCTGCGTGGGAACTTCTGAAGGAGGTACCATTATATTCATTGCCTCCACCATAGTTAGGCCCCAGGTTAAATAACAGGGAGGGAACACAGCTCCACCCATCAACAGAAAATAGGATTAAAGATTTACTAAGCAGAGCCTCACCCATCAAAATGAGACCCACTTTCCCCCTCAGTCAGTCTCTCCCATCAGGAAGCTTCCATAAGCCTCTTATCCTTCTCCATCAGAGGGCAGACAGACTGAAAACCAAAATCACTGAAAACTAACCAATCTGATGACATGAACCACAGCCTTGTCTAACTCAATGAAATCAAGCCATGCCATGTGGGGCCACCCAAGGCGGGTGGGTCATGGTAGAGAGGTCTGACAGAATGTGGTCCACTGGAGAAGGGAATGGCAAACTACTTCAGTATTCTTGCCTTGAGAACCCCATAAACAGTATGAAAAGGTAAAAAGATAGGACACTGAAAGGTGACTCCCCAGGTCAGTAGGTGCCCAATATGCTACTGGAGATCAGTGGAGAAATAACTCCAAAAAGAATGAAGGGATGGAGCCAAAGAAAAACAACACCCAGCTGTGGCTGTGACTGGTGATGGAAGTAAAGTCCAATGCTGTAAAGAGCAATATTGCTAGGAACCTGGAATGTTGGGTCCATGAATCAAGGCAAATTGGAAATCTTCAAAAAGGAGATGGCAAGAGTAAATGTCAACATTTAAGGAAACAGTGAACTAAAATGGACTGCAATGGGTGGATTTAAGTCAGATGACCATTATACTTACTACTGTGGGAAAGAATCCCTTAGAAGAAATGGAGTAGCCATCATATTCAACAAAAGAGTCCAAAATGCAGTATTTGGATGCAATCTCTAAAATGACAGAATGATCTCTGTTCATTTCCAAGGCAAACCATTCAATATCACAGTAATCCAAGTCTATGCCCCAACCAGTAAAGCTGAAGAAGGTGAAGTTGAACAGTTCTATGATGACCTAAAAGACCATCTAGAACTAACACCCCAAAAGATGTCCGTTTCATTATAGGGTGCTGGAATGCAAAAGTAGGAAGACAAGAAACACTTGGAGCAATAGACAAATTTGGTTTTGGAGTACAAAATGAAGCAGGGCAAAGGCTAACAGAGTTTTGTCAAGAGAACACTCTGGTCATAGCAAACACTCTCTTGCAACAACACAAGAGAAGACTCTACACATGGACATCACCAGATGGTCAATACCAAAATCAAATTGATTATATTCTTTGCAGCCAAAGATGGAGAAGTCAGTTTTGCAGTCAGCAAAAACAAGGCCAGCAGCTGACTACAGCTCAGATGATGAAGTCCTTGTTGCCAAATTCAGACTTAAATTGAAGAAAGTAGGGAGAACCACTAGACCATTCAGGTATAAGACCTAAATCAAATCCCTTACGATTATACAGTCGAAATGACAAATAGATTCAAGGAATTAGATCTGATAGACAGACTACCTGAAGAACTGCAGATGGAGGTTCGTGACATTGTACAGGAGATAGGGATCAAGACCATTCCCAGGAAAAAGAAATGCAAAAAAGCAAAATGATTGTCTGAGGAGGCCTAAAAAAATGGCTGAGAAAAGAGGAGAAGCCAAAGGCGAAGGAGAAAAGGAAAGATAAACCTATTGAATGAAGAGTTCCAAAGAATAGCAAGGAGAGATAAGAAAGCCTTCCTCAGTGATCAACGCAAAGAAATAGAGGGAAAAAATAGAATGGGAAAGACTAGAAATCTCTTCAAGAAAACAGGAGATGCCAAGGGAATACTTCATGCCAAGATGGGCACAGTAAAGGACAAAAATGCTATGGACCTAACAGAAGCAGAAGATATTAAGACATGGCAAGAGTACATTAAAGAATTATACAAAAGAGATCTTCATGACCCAGATAATCACGATGGTGTGACCACTCATCTAGAGCCAGACATCCTGGAATGTGAAGTCTAGTGGGCTTTAGGAAGCATCACTCCGAACAAACATAGTGGAGGTGATGGAATTCCAGTTGAGCTGTTTCAAATCCTAAAAGACGATGCTATGAAAGTGCTGCACTCAATATGCCAGCAAATTGGGAAAATTCAGCAGTGGCCACAGGACTGGAAAAAGTCAGTTTCCATTCCAATCCCAAAGAAAGGCTATGCCAAAGAATGTTCAAACTACTGCACAATTTTATTCATTTCACTCACTAGCAAGGTAACGTTCGAAATCCTCCAAGCCAGGCTTCAACAGTATGTGAACCATGAACTTCCAATTGTTCAAGCTCGTTTTAGAAAAGGCAGAGGAACCAGAGATCAAATTGCCAGCATCCACTAGATCATTAAAAAAGGCAAGAGAGTTCCAGAAAAACATCTATTTCTGCTTTATTGACTATGCCAAAGCCTTTGACTGTGTGGGTCACCACAAACTGTGAAAAATTCTGAAATAGATGGGAATATCAGACCATCTGACCTGCCTCTTGAGAAATCTGTATTTAGGTCAAGAAGCAATAGTTAGAACTACACATGGAACAATAGACTGGTTCCAAATTGGAAAAGGAGTACGTCAAGGCTGTATATTGCCACCCTGCTTTTTTAATTTATAAGCCCAGTGCATCATGTGAAATGCCAGGCTGGATGAAGCACAAGCTGGAATCAAAATTGCCAGGAGAAATATCAATAACCTCAAATATGCAGATGACAACACCCTTATGGCAGAAAGCCAAGAAGAACTAAAGAGGCTCCTGATGAAAATGAAAGAGAAGAGTGGAAAATTTGGCTAAAAACTCAACATTCAGAAAACTAAGATCATGGCATCTGTTCCCATCACTTCATGGGAAATAGATGGGGAAACACTGGAAACAGTGTCAGACTTTATTTTGGGGGGCTCCAAAATCACTGTAGATGGTGATTGCAGCCATGAAATTAAAAGACACTTGCTCCTTGGAAAAAAAGCTATGACCAACCTAGAAAACATATTAAAAAGCAGAGACATTACTTTGCCCACAAAGGTCCATCTAGTCAAGTTCAGTTCAGTTCAGTCGCTCAGTCCTGTCCGACGCTTTGCGACCCCATGAATCGCAGCACGCCAGGTCTCCCTGGCCATCACAAACTCCTGGAGTCCACTCACACTCACGTCCATCAAGTCAGTGATGCCATCCGGCCATCTCATCCTCTGTCGCCCCCTTCTCCTCCTGCCCCCAATCCCTCCCAGCATCAGAGTCTTTTCCAATGAGTTAACACTTCACATGAGGTGGCCAAAGTACTGGAGTTTCAGCCTCAGCATCATTCCTTCCAAAGAACACCCAGGACTGATCTCCTTCAGAATGGATTGGTTGGATCTCCTTGCAGTCCAAGGGACTCTCAAGAGTCTTCTCCAACACCACAGTTCAAAAGCATCAATTCTCCGGCGCTCAGCCTTCTTCACAGTCCAACTCTCACATCCATATACGACTGCTGGAAAAACCATAGCGTTGACTAGATGGACCTTTGTTGGCAAAGTAATGTCTCTGCTTTTGAATATGCTATCTAGGTCGGTCATAACTTTTCTTCCAATGAGTAAGTGTCTTTTAATTTCATGAGTGCAATCACCATCTGTAGTGTTTTTGGAGCCCCCCAAAATAAAGTCTGACACGGTTTCCACTGTTTCCCCATCTATTTCCCATGAAGTGATGGGACCATATGCCATGATCTTCGTTTTCTGACTGTTGAGCTTTAAGCCAACTTTTTCACTCTCTTCTTTCACCTTCATCAAGAGGCTTTTTAGTTCCTCTTCACTTTCTGCCATAAGGGTGGTGTCATCTGCATATCTGAGGTGATTGGTATTTCTCCCAGCAATCTTGATTCCAGCTGTGTTTCTTCCAGTCCAGCGTTTCTCATGATGTACTCTGCATAGAAGTTAAATAAGCAGGGTGACAATATACAGCCTTGACGTACTCCTTTTCCTATTTGGAACCAGTCTGTTGTTCCATGTCCAGTTCTAACTGTTGCTTCCTGACTTGCATACAGATTTCTCAAGAGGCAGGTCAGGTGGTCTGGTATTCCCATCTCTCTCAGAATTTTCCACAGTCTATTGTGATCCACGCAGTCAAGGCTTTGGCATAATCAATAAAGCAGAAATAGATGTTTTTCTGGAACTCTCTTGCTTATTCCATGATCCAGC